>WWPM01008481.1:0-43631 GCA_023279145.1 Glomeris maerens | reverse complement strand
TTTTTTTTGTTCATTTGCTAGTGACATTGCTGATCTCCATTTAGGAAGATGGTATTTTATTTGAAAAAGATATTTTGCCGAAATCATGCGACTCTTTGAATGTCAGCCGATACGTTGACTTGTCTACACTCTAAAATGTTTGATGGACGGCATAATGTGTCGTTAACAATTTAAAATCGACTACTGCATGTGAACAATGACTGCAAGAAGAATAAATGACTCGCTGTTAAGTAAAATTCGTCCTATTGGAAAATGAATTCGATTCGATGAGTGGACTACTTGCGTACTTGCAACTGTAAATATTGAATGGTACCTACCTACTACATGTTAACCGTAAAGCGTGCCCGTTTTCTGAGTAGCAATACCTCGTGCACAACTCTAGAATGCCCAATTACTTGACAGTGTGTTGTTGCAGGTTAACACGTATCTATTTGTACACGTGATAATTAAACCAGGGGTTATCTTTTATTTGTCACTCTATACATTATAACTGCTGAATACACAGATGTACAGACTTTTGTATTGTAAAACTATCGAAGAATACATGCGAAGGTGTGATCGAAAAATTTGCAGCACTGTAAACACAATCACTATTTTTGTAGTTGACAGTATCAGGTTTTACTATAGTGAAATGCAGCGATTGTTATTTGTTGTATTGGGTGCGATTCATTTTGAAACAGTTATTTAATGTATGTTACTGAATTTTTTGCAGCAACAAATATTCGTGCAAATAGTTTGAAAATAATCTGCATGAAATATAGTCTTTCCCGTGTATTTTCCGTTTTTAGTTTAGTACCCGACCAGGTGTCACATTTTTATAATGAGCTTTTGCATTTGGGAAAGTAAGTGTAGCCAACCATAACAGAACAGACTTCCGCATCACACCTCAACTGCTAAAATAACACAAATTGTTAAACCTGTTCAAGTTCTACTAAAACGCCAGCGCAGTCTTTTGGATGCAAAAATATTACTGGCTTTCCATGTGCACCAATTTTCGGCGTCTTGCTCAGAAGTCTGATGCCTTCATTTTGTAAATGGTTCACTGCAGCATTCAGGTTGTCAACTTCAATACAAATGTGGTGGATTCCGCCAGCTGTGTTTTTCTCCAAGAAATTCTAATATTAAAAAATAGATACGTTATGAAACTTCTTAATTCAAATTTTGCGAACTCCACTTACACTAATTGGACTTTTGTCTCCTAAAGGGTGTAACAGCTCCAATTTAGTGTTTCCGAGATCAATGAAAACTGTAGTTACACCATGCTCTGGCAAAGCTTGTCTTTCACTAACTTTAGCCCCAAACACATTTCTATATAATTTCTCTGCAGCATCCAAATCATTCGTTGCAATAGCTACATGATTTAATTTTCCCAATTGCCAGATTTTTCCTGGGATGTTTGCACCAAACAATCGAAGCTGCGAAGACATGGCGCGCAGTCGTCGATGGCTACTGAACAGAGATCTGCAACTCTGCATGATGGATGGCTGAAGTTTGTGGCGAAATTTACAATTCTTCTTCTGATTCAAGAAGTTTCTTGCGACGAGCTTCTGCCTTCTGGGGGGCCACAACAGTTAAGAAACGGTAAATGTTCATTCCAGCAAATACAAAACCAAGGACTGTCAATCCAATAAGGCCAGTGACAGCGACTTTGTGTGCAACGTCCGCAAACTGTCGTGGTCGAACTTTCATGACTCTTTCCGAAATTGATCCAGAAGTTCTATTCTATTCACAAACAAAATTCAAATGTGAATTTTGCGCAACGTTCTTGCGTACATCCAAAATTGCGCGCAAAACTTTATTGCATGACCCGCAAGCAAAGCCGCGTCATGTGGCGCACTGTTGCACGGCGTACATTGCATTGCAATAAAATTGCAAATGACAGCACTTGTATTTAATAACCGACTTAGAATATACTATGGGCATAAAACTGATTTGCATGTATGACTAATACAAATGGTTATAGTATTATGGTGATACTCACTTTCAAGAATTCGTCAAAAAAGACTGCTGTGACGAATCTTTTAAAGAATTAGTGAAGGTTAACGTGAATAAGAAATGTCTGCATTAGCTTCATCTGTTTATCCAGTTATCCGGTAGATGGCGCTTCAAGGCATTTAGCAAACGGACTTCACACCCTTGTTCGCAGGCGCAGCTACTTTGCTCTTGCTTTGAAGCAGAAATAAATGACAATACATAATTTGAAAGCAAAAATATAATCAACAAAATAATTATTGTATGCATGATTTTAATTGTATGATTGTGCATATTAATTTCATTATTTAATGTTAAATTTTTCCAATAACAATGCCTTTAAATTTACTTATCATTCGCCGTTAATTATTGCGAGGCTCTAGGGACTGTCTTGGAGGCTATGACCTGAAATTCCAAATTCATTGATGTCGAGGCTAGAAGAATGGCGGCTGCTCGTATTCGAAGGAGGTGACTCGTGAGCTACATTTTCACTGTTTTCGTAAGTATTCATTTAAATTTTTTGAAAGATATGCGACAGCGGAGCAATGTTAGTGCATATGGTCGATGTGTAAAGTGTGGGAATTGAAAGAAAATGGCGAATTTGGGCGAGATTGGCGACCGGCGAGTCGATCGAACTCCGTCACTTTCCACATTTTTAGCGTGGGAGAGAGGCGAGTGACGTGTTCCAACTTTGAAAACATCTAGAAAGGGAGCGATGCGATGCTATGCTCATGCAACCAACGATGTCCAGTCATATTTGGGCGCACCCATATCTCCAAATTATAACTGCAGTCTGTTCTAATTTGCTGAATATCAGGTGTAGTCTATGCAAAGCCGTGGAATCTGGTCATCCAACCATGTACCAAAATTGAATCATTCAAAAATAATGATTTTGTAAAACTGTATACAAAATTCAAATGCTTCTAACCATATAAATTCGTGCTTCTAAAATCTCAGCTAAATTTACATGAAAAACATACTTGTATTCCTGAAGTAATGGATTAATTAAAGGTTCTAGAAATTGTGTTGTTAATTAATCAAGTGACATTTGCTGGGAAAATGTTGATGCCAGTAAATATTAAGGCCTT
This sequence comes from Glomeris maerens, assembly GCA_023279145.1. Classification (NCBI taxonomy): domain Eukaryota; kingdom Metazoa; phylum Arthropoda; class Diplopoda; order Glomerida; family Glomeridae; genus Glomeris; species Glomeris maerens. The sequence continues at coordinate 40,572 of WWPM01008481.1, read as the reverse complement.
TTAATGAATTATTAACATTAATAAGTGTGCCATGTGCTAATAATATCAAGGGACATACATTATAACAAAATCTGTTTTATTTTTCGATATCTTAATCCACACTATCGTTTCAAAATATAGTGAATTTTATCAATGAAGTTGAGCAAGACAAGACGACATAGTAAGGAATAAGTTAGACCACAGATTAGACAATGTATTCATTAAAACCATGAACACAACTTTCTTCCCAGGAAATAGGTTAAGGAAAAATCAAGTTAGTGTGAATTGCCTTTTACCACTTATCCGATGTTGTTGGCTCCATCTAATTGTGTAAACTGTAATGGATATGCTATAGTGTAATTGCTGTATGTATGATATAATGATAATTTGGAGAATTATCGAATGGGCGAAAATACGTCCGGGAAATTAGAGGAAATTCAAAATGAAGGGAAAAATCTTGTTAAGGAAATTCAGGGGAATGACAAGGAAATGCAAAAATGCAAAGTCAACTGTGAAATTGCCTCACAAGAATAATAGTCATGGCTGATAAACGAGTATAAACCGTTTTGTTAAGCTAAAATTGGCTACACGACATTTACCATATTAAATAGTTTTCCTCAGTCCATTACGTTACAATGCTGTTACGTTAATTTGTAAGGAATATCAAATAATTGCCCCTGTTACAGATGCTATCTTTTAATTGGTGTTTTCACCATGCACCGTGATCATGCTTAATTGCCAGGTTATTTCAGGTGAATGCTTTGATATTTTATTTCTGGTTGCAAATTATTGGAAAATGCAAATTGTAAAATTTGGCCTGTAAAATACGTACAAGACAACTCGCAACGACATTGTTCCTGTTGATGACAGGCAATAACTGCAACCAAAAGACATACTTTACGTGGTTCCTATAGAAGTTAACAGTAATGTTACAATTTTGATCTCGACGCGCACCATGTTACACAAACTTTCAAAGGACCCCCCTCCCAAAAGAAAGAGCTGGGGGTTTCCAAGGAATGTAACTTTGGCGGTGTACTACAGTGTAGGTATTCTGTTGCCACCTCGGTGTCCAGTGTTCCAGTGTTGGAACAGGATGACTTCGTCCTCTCCTCGCAAATCGCGTTCGGGTCCCTTGTCCAGCCTCCTAAAGAAACTGTCTCCGAAACTGCGGCCTGCTGCAACAGCCGGCCTGGACCATGCGAGGAACCGCCGAGGTGGTGGCGAGGAACCTGTTGCTGTCCACCGAGCCCGCCCAGAAACTACATCCCCTCAGAAGCCACCACGGCCTAATGGTCCCGAAGGTGCCGCAGAACGCGCGGTACCACTTCGGGTAACTCGTGTTTGGTTTGCCAGGCATGCCGAAGTCCTCTTTGATGTAGACTCGGTAGTGGCATGTCCCCAATCCTAATTCCAGAATTTCTCAACTTTTTGGTTTATTCTATTCACCTAATTACAATAAATTCAATGAAGCATGTGTGCGTGTGTGTAGTAGTAGACTGGGAAATTGCTCTGCGCTCATTGGAACAGTTAAATGACACCTTGCATGAAGCCACAATTGAACATGGAAATTAAATTAGGAAATGATGTGTCTTCATGGTGCATTTGAACTGTGCTTACAATACATGATTTTTTGGCAAGTATTTGTGATAATGCTTAGGCAAAGCAACAATGATTCCAGTAAGATCCAACTTAAATTAAAATAGAATAAACTTCTGTTTAATAATGTGTATTGAATATACGCAGTTTGTTTGGGCTAAGCTGGTAGGTTTTTGATTTCGAGATCACTGTTGGACCCCTGTTGAGATTAAAGTCCAAATACATGTTATTGTTGGGAGATCTTATTATAATTATTTTTAAACTTTTTACTTGTATATGTTTTTCAGTGTTTGTTTTTTTTACAATGATATTGCAGCAGTTTCGTAGAGTTTCTTGACACTGGCAGATCGTGCTAGAGTGAAATGACCATGCAAATCTTACTACCATTATTCTTTGAAGTGAAAGCTGTGTTGCAAAATTTTCGATAAAAAACCCATATACTGTAATTCCATTTTGTTTTTCTTATTCTTTGGGATTGCATTCCAAGCTGCAGAAAGTATAGTTCTTAATTGGTTTCTCTTATTGAATGAACAGTTCGAAGGAACATGACCACGTTGAACCATGAAACACTTCAGTTCCACAAAAAAGTATGGCTTGAATATTACTTTGTTTTTTTCGGTCTTGCGCAAGAAAGTCAAATATGAAGCTGGGGTAATTAAGTGTTCCAAGTTAACACAAGATTTCCCTGAATAGCAATAGGCTCTAAATTAACGCAAGTAATAAAGGAGAAAAAGAGGAAATGTCAACACCTGGAGTGTTCGCATATTTGGATTGATGAAAATAGCCTGGTTGAGTTGAGAAATTCTGCACTGTTGATGAACCAAGCCGGGCAAGTAAAGTTAGATTACATTTTACCGCCATGGGCACGCATGTTAGCAAGTGCGAGTGGTGCATAGAAAGTTATGGAAAACAGGTGATACTTGGCATGAAAGAATGCGAGGAAAAGGGTTGCATGTGATAATCGAAGACTGCGAGGTTGGCAAGAAATTTTGAGAATCGTAGAATAAAATGTGTAATGGTGAATGGTTTTGGTTGTGTTTTGCAGAAGACCGATGCTGGTTTCGTCGCATCTTCGGACGGATCTCAAGCCGTAGTTGGTGTTGCTCCTAAAACGGTAAACAAAAATGCAACGTCAGAACTGGAATTGACATTCATTGTAGCCTTTTTATATCTGTATTTCTACACGCAGACTACACAGACGTCCGATTGGACACAGTCTTCCAACCCACTCATTACGATAGAAGAAATTGCCCCGAAGGATCCGCCAAGGTTTGCAAGCGCAAGTGTTCTTGTATGCAGCGTGTGTATGTGTGTGTCTGGACCCAGTTTTTCGATGACCGTTTCACGCCTCGATGTCGCGTTGGCGTAGCATTCAGGTTCACCGCACCTTGCAACCCCCGCGTTCGCTGAACCTCCTAAGCAAGATCACCGTCAAACCTCCAGATATTAACAGACTGGCCGGCAAAATGGCCTCCATAGAATCTATAGGCAGCTGCTCGTTGGACGCCGAAGCCGTTGCCAGCGAGTCATCCTCAGGTAATGATGTCATATACTAGTTGCTTACTAATGGTGAATATAAATTTGAATGTTGAGTTAGAAATGCAGTATTTCAATACGACATGATTCGTATATGTTCATTGTAAAGTCCTAATAGTCCTTGCATATATTTGTTATTAGTGCTTTTATATTCCCACGCTTGGTGGGTCGAGAGAGGAAAATCTTATAATCTTTATTTAGAATGTATGTGTAGGCAATTTACTTTTCAGGAAATCAGTCATAGCCCTTACAAAGATAAATATAGTCAAGAAAGATTAAAATCAAGATTTTAATTGCGCCAGTATTTTCAACTTTTATTGTCGTAGATACTGCCCTATCTTTTGAATTGAACTTCCAAAAAATTTCAGCGATTTTTGTTTTGAAGTAGACTTTTAGCAGTGATTATATTTTTTATTGCCGACTGCGTCCTTTTTATGGGACAAAACTTGTATGGAACCTTTCATTTTAAATATAATAAATGTGTGTAATTATATTTAAAATCTCAGTATCTTAACTTGTAACCTTTTACCTAAGTAGTTAAAAGAATTTATGTATACTATCAATTGTATTTGATGAACTCAGATGTTGGCGGGATGGCGTCTTCGATGTCACAACGAACCCTATGTAGCATCAATATCGAGATGAACAACTGTTCTAGCGAACGAAGCCGACAACCGAGCCAAGTTTCCAGCTCACCAATAAAAGAGAAGCCGGAGGAGAGGCCGAAACAGCCGTCTTACCTAAACATAAGCTGTTCGGTAAGCGGTTACACCAGTTACAGCTGCTACAACTCAAAAGCAAGGGAGGGTCTGCGTAGCAGAGACAACAGCCCCGCGAGGTTCGGCGTGGACTCCTCAAAAGACACAAATGGCTCATTGTCCAACGGTGCGAACCGGCGATGGTCAAGCACTGACCATGCCGACGTAGCAGGAGTGGGAGGAGCCGCGGAATACGGCATGTTCCGTACGGTATCTTCAAGTATCACCACTCTAAAGAGCACCGTGACCGGTTACAATAACGGGACTCTGTCTGCGACTGTGACGGAAGACACTGTTGTCTACGAAGGTGTTGATGAAACCAGTAAACAGACTAAATCACTCATTGAGCAGCGGATAGAGAGACTCTACGGACCCGGTTTCCTCGCGCAAGGCTTCCGCATACACCGCGATAGAAAACGCTTCACTGACCCTCCGCAGAACTTGAATTCCGCACAGGTACCCATTGTGTGCCGTGCCCCTAGGGACCATCCTCCGGTGTTCCGACATCTGAGGAAAAATTTCCGTGACCAGCTGACAGGCAACATTTCGACCGTGGTCAGCAATACCGTTGCTTCCAAGATTGAAAACGATGTCGGGGACAACGTGAAACTTGCGTATGTATCGAGTAAAGTATTTGTTGGGAAAGTGGGTTTTTAGGATTTCGCAGGAAATACAAAAAATTGGGGGAAATGTGATTAGTCATCGAAAGCAGTTGTGAACATTTAGGGTGAAAGATATGAAGTGGAAACTTTAATAGGGTAATAGTATAATGGTAGTTTATTTAATTTTCGGCATTTTGTCACGAGTAGATTTTGCATTTATTGTTACTGCCAGTGTGCAGAAAAATGTGGGGCACTTTATAGCAGAGTTTCAGAAAATGTTCCGTTCAAAATTAAGAGTTAGATTGTATATATGCATCACTGAATGTGAAACCAAGGAAATGGATAAAAAGACATGGGAAACTGTGAACAGGAAAAAAGTATCGCAAATCTAAACTAATTCACTTCCAAAATCAAGCATTAGACAAATTAGTGAAGGTTTAGATTCAGCTCTGGTAAGTTTGGTGGAATATCATAGTTTCCCTGTTTCAGTAATAAGGACAAAATATTTAATTTAATGAGTATGAAAAATTTAAGTTTTACAATTGCAGAATAGGTAATGTAGCTGTATTCAGTTTTCAATCATTTGCTGAACTCTTAATGGCATCCCACGCACCTTTTTTTTTACTTGACAAGGATTATTTCTTATTTGAAAATACAAGTTTCTGTTCATTCCATGCTCTGTGAACTCCATGTTATATGCAAATAAGATTTATGATGCAAGCCATTAGTACATATAACAAAACTGGTGGACTAATACAGGAGTTGGACTTTGTCCAATCCCCTAATCATACCAGTTGGAGATTATGTAACATCAGAGATTGTCTACTCAACAATGCACCTAAATTAAGTAATGCAGGAAACTTCATTGCAAATGTCACTCCAGTCTTGACAGTAGGCTGTTTTTACTTGCAATTTTCATCGAGATCTTATTTAAATTTCATGCATTTTAATTAACATTTGTGCTTGTTGCCATCATCCTTATAATATTTCAGTTATTTCAATATACAATGTGGCATTTTTATATCCCGTATAATAATATAATTACATTTAATCTAAAAAATGATAGTGAATTGTGTTTCATCATCAGCAAATATAATAACTTGCTGAGTGAAGATAAATTAATTTAGTTTATTATTGCTGGTAAGAAAAGCTTGGCTGGCAACATTGTAGTGTAATTTACACTGTCTGAGCAGTTTGTTATTATATATGTTAGCTATAATAAGATATGCCCCAGTAATTAAGATTAATAATTAGGGAGTAGTGTGATTGTATGTAATATAAATAGTTTATTTTGTTATCTTTAGCAATCACACTGACAAAGTTGGTGTAGATGTTCCAATGTCGAACGGTCATCACAAAGAAATAACAGAACTAAAAGGTACTTTCTGATATCAGTGACTGGTTAATATTTTTCTAGTACCCTAAATAAAACGGTCTTTATTTTGTTTCTTAGTTAATGGGAATCTCAACGGTGAAGTTGTACCAAGTCCTTCTCAGTCCGGTGCCATGGATGGGTCTGCATTTATTCAGGTGATTGTTTTCTCTGATTATTCATGATTACCTTTACGTGTGCGTGTTCATATTCAGCATGCAATAATGTTTGGTTACGGAACAGGTGATGAATGAAGAAAGGACAAAGATAGAATCTTTAATATCACTCGCAAGCAACGATCTTGCCAGCGGCACTCTTCCCGAAGACGTTTGCGGACGCTTACGGGCAGCTATCGGCAAAGCCAATCTTTTGCTCACTCAAAAATTTGAACAGTTTAGAGGATTATGTAAAAAGAATATTGTAAGTAGCACAACCGAAAGAAGCAAATTTGACGCTTTCTTTGATACGTACGTCTAACTCTTCTGTTAATTTCCGCATGGTGTGATTTCATTAGAATCAAGATGCCAGCGAACCATTCCCAACAACTGTGTCGGATTTAGCAGGCTTTTGGGACATGGTACTCATTCAAGTCGGAGATATTAAAGCAATGTTTGAAGAAATTCGCCAAATGCGTAATAATGGCTGGATTATTGACGATAAGGTATGTCATAAAAAAAACCAGTTGTTACATTGTTTGCTTTTTCTTAATACCTTATAAAGTCATGATATATTGGAAACGTGCATTATTTAGTCAAATTGAGATAATTTTGTACTGAAAGATCGTACTATTTTGGCCCAGCTGTGTATGAATATTTTTCAGAGTACGAAATAGTACATTTCAAATTGACAAGATGGACATGCATGTTCCAATAATTTAAAATGACACTGTGGGATATTGTCATAAAAATCCCGGTAAATAAATAATATTACGTATGCATATTAATTGTTTGCGTTCAGGTTACAGTGACGGCAGTTGATGGGGAAAAGCCAGAAACTACGAAACATTCGCGCCATGTTCCAAAGCGTCCTACTACTGCCAGATCCGAAGAAGCCGCTAAGGCTCGGGAAGAATCTCGTAAACGTCTTTTGGAAGCCAAGAGAAAAGCCCGGCTCCAAAGAGCAGATTCCACGAATGGCAGTGCGCCAATAGAGATTTTCTTACCAGAGAAACGAGATTAAGTTTATTCAGCAAAAGTGGGTACGAACATCTCAACGCCCAGGTGAACAAACAGTACAGTTGAACAAATGCATTTTGGGTTCTAACTTCAAACACTATTCCCTTGTCAATTGTCAAAGTTTGTGGAATAGATTTTGGCTAGCTTTTGCTTCTGACAAATCAATCCCCTCCCTTTGCATTCTTTTTTTGCATGAAATTGTATTTTATTTAACAATCGTTTTATCCCGGTTTCCCCGAGTGCTTACCAAATGCTTCATATGATAATGAGTTGTAGTAACTGTTGAAAATTAAGTAACCATTTCACTGCTGGACAGTAAACGTAAATTATTTGTTTCTCGAGAATGTGGTACATCGCTGAAGTTGCTTCCATACAGCAGTGTTGTGTACGTGAATCTACAGGAGTAAGGGCCTAAGTCCAAATTGTTGCATGGAATTTTTACATTACACCGATTGTAACATAACAGTTGATGAAATTGCCGCTCAAATGTTTTTTATTGTTACAAAATTAAACGTACAGAAGTGAACTCAGGCAATGCTACTGGCATTTGACGCAATCCTTGGCCAAAGATCTGCACATTCTTTTGCAACGGGACCAGTGATCGCGGAACCTGGAACGTCAAATTATCCAATTAAATCTTCAGGCAGAAACTAGCAAAAAGAAATGTACACTCACACATTTTTAAGCAGTACTTAGTATTTTCTTGGTAAATTATTCTTGACATCCAAATGTTTTTCAATACAATGGCTAATACATTGGCTGCATTCTTTGCACATTTTAAATGCGGTACTTTGAATTGCTTATTTCCAAGTTGGAATTTTGATTTTATTTGCAGTTTGACAACTCAAGCGTTGTATAACTTCAAATAATAAATTAAGTTTACACGTGGGAAGTTAAAATGATATCTAGTTTATACAATTATGGAACAAAAATTGAATATGCCGTTGTGCAAGAACTGAAATGAATTAATCACCTTTCATTTCACCCTTGTTGTTTACTATAACCCCTGCATTGTCTTCAAAATATAAGAACACCCCGTCCTTTCTTCTTATAGCTTTCCGCTGGCGGATGACAACTGCTGGCATTACTACATTTCAGAGAAGTGAAGAAAATTAGCCAGTCGAATTTCACCGTATTCGTACACTTATCCTATTTACCCTTTTTTCTTAATTCTGGTTTGCCTTTCTTGACTGTAGCAACAACCATGTCACCTGCTCCTGCTGCAGGTAATCTGTTCAGACGTCCCCTGATCCCATGAACGGCGATTATATACAAGTTTTTAGCTCCTAAGTTTTGCAACAAATATACGCAAGTTATTTATTTAAATGTGTATATATTTTACGCACAATTTTTACCAGTGTTGTCGGCGCAATTGATGACGGCACCTACAGGCAAACCGAGCGAAATACGGAATTTCGCTCCTGCGCTTCCACCGCGTCCTGAATTGAATAAGTACCAAAATAAGTAAATTAAACAAATCTATGCATCGTGTCAAACGTAAAAATACAAAGATTCATCGTCTTTGTTGAGAATTGAACGCGATGAATTCAGATTAAACTTTTAAACACGCACACGTACCTCGCTTCGACATTTTCTCCGAGGAAAAAGGAAGTCGTCACCGGCAAATACTGTTGCCAAAGCAAACTTTATTCAGTATTCGAATAGTAATAATAATATTTTCTTGAATATTTGTAAAATAATATTCCTATAAATAATTGAGAAGTAAATTGTAATACATATGTTATTTAATAAGCCATAAATGTTTTATTCGGCGTTGCTTAACGCTTTATACAAATTATATTTGCTGGACACAGTCGAGCAAGAATGGGAACAACTGCACAACATGCGCCAATACGGTTCACACAAACGCCGCTATGCGGCGCCATCTGTTATGATCGCCATCGGTACTTAACAAGCGCGAAAATCGAAACCAAAATATTAACATTTAATGCCGAAAATTTCGGTCTTTTTAAACAAAATATGCTTCACGGATTTCTTCAGTGTGCTTACAAGTCTCTAGCGTTACTAATATGTAAGTCAAAATTTATTATTCATGAAATAATTATTTATTATGGTCATGCATTACACATACATGTACCTACCATATAATATGATACTGTTCAAAGTAAAACGTATTTTATTATCTAATGACCCGTTACAAAAGACAAAAATTTGTGCGTATCCTCTTTGCCCATTTCTACAGTACGTGAATATTGAAATATGAGTTTGTGAAAAGTATTGTTTATATATCAGGTTTATTTGGTTGCTCGTTTATTTTTCTTTTGTCTCGCAAACCTGGGAATGCTATGAATTGCCCAGAATATTACTGAACAAAGACTGTATATGCGAAGCCCATTTAAAAGCCAGATACCATAAGGATTGGGTAAAAAAGTTATTGTTTCTAGTTGGTATTGTCCCACAAGAAACACAAGATTAGATATCACATGAAGGATAGGTCCATAACTCCTGAAATAGCCGAATATAATTGTTATAGGTACATTTCTGTTTGAAAATTACAAATACAAATCTTAATATAGTACTTTTTGTCCAAAACTGATCCAATGGCAGTAAGGGATAAGATAATGTAGCCCATAAATGCAGCTACAGTTGTCTGGGACAGTGCCTACAGTCAAAACCAAAGAATGAGATAATGGATCAATGAAACTTTGTTTAAAAGTCCTACCAAATGTTGCTTGTAGATTTCTTGGTTGCAGATGACTGCAAACATGAATTGTGCCACCATGAAATAAGTTTGCCATGATGAAATCTTTGGATTATACACTTTCACTGGAGCTTTAACCTGTGGAAGATATAATATATTTTACATAATTTACTATACTTAAAATAAATGAACCTAAGGAATATCTTACATCTGGAATGTCTTGAATGTCTCCGAGCCTTGGTTTTCCTGGAATCCATCCTGGTCCTTTGAAAATCACTGACAGTTTGTGCTCAATGTTTGTCATGTCCAATGCCGTCCACAGTATATGCATAAAGTGGCACATCTAGGAGACAAAATGTATTGATTTTGAAATTAAAATTGTATTCCAAAAAACAAAAAAAAACTTGACAGATATTTCATCTGTCAATCGACTTTGTATACAATCACATGGTAAAATATACTAATTTCATTAACCTGAACCCAAATTGGATTGAATGATTCGAGAGGATGTGTTAAGCCATAAACCACCTCTTCACTTTCTGCCTCAAATGTGCCAAATATGCGGTCCCAAATAATGAGAGTTCCAGCATAATTCTTGTCAATACAATATCTATTACGGCCTGCAATTACACAATGTGTCATGCAAATCTGTTTAAATTTAATTCCATATGACAATCGCATTGTCACATGTTTGATACAAAAGAGAAATTGAATCTTGCCATGATGAACTCTGTGATGACTTGGTGTGTTCATGATATATTCAAGGGGTCCCAGGCTTCTAATCACTTCTGTGTGAATCCAGAATTGGTAGAGAAGGTTAAATTGTACGTGGACCAGGAAGATTGAAGGTGGTATGAATAAAGCCAATGGCACATAAAAAAGCTGCAGGAATTGGTAAATACATATATTCATGTTATTGTTATAATTATAAGAACACTGCACTTAAGCACATTACCCAACTTGTCCATTGCTGGAACATAGATTGCCGCAATGCAGTAGACAAATTGTAATCTTCAGAGCTATGATGCACTTGATGTGCTGCCCACATGAAGTTCACCTCTGAAAATAAGACCCAAATATAGTATTTGTATACGTTTGGAACAAAGAAATGGACACTTTTCACTTGGTAAACCTACCATGCGCTAGTCGATGAAACCAATAGTAACCTAGGTCTACTCCAAAAAAACAGATCCACCATGTCCATGCTGAATCCCAGGGTAATGTGGCTATTCGCAAGTGGTCATATGCCCAAATGTATGCCAAGATCTCCAGTTGACGTACCAGCAACCTTACAATAGTGTTTTAAAATACAAATTTAAAGTAGACTACATGGTACCTATACACTGTAAAATTAAATGTCTCATTTATTGGCTTCTTTTTATGTACAGTTGGTAATTGACTACATTTGCAGTTCTTTAACCTACCATATGCATTGATTGAAATGAGACCTTTGTTTTTACAATGTAGCTATGCACTGTAGACTATACTATACATTGATGTCCTCATAAGCAATCCAGAACTCATAGAAACCAATCCATCATTCCACCGTAATTTTCGCTTTCCCATGCGAGTAAGCAGAAATTGCTCCATGATCACAAAAAATATGAAGAATGGAGTAGCCTGTTAATGGCAAAAAAATCAGATAAGTTTAATGTTTAATTCATTAGTGTAGATCATTTAATAGGCATATTATTTATATTTAGACTGCAGTGTATATACATACTTCGTTAACATAATCTGGAACAGATTTTATATCCTCAAAACTACTCTCCATAGGCCCAATCAAGTAAAACATGGCCCTTGCCTTAGTCAACATCTTGGTGGTAGTACTGAAAGCAAACTCCATTTTTCCTATAATTAGTTGTCACTGTCTTTTGAAGTTGAGTATGTCATAGCAAATAGGTTAGAATTTTTCTCCAGTGGTTTATCTTTGATGAACAATGCGCAATGTCGACTGATAAATTATTTGATATCATGGGGTCACGTAGATGCATGGCACTCAATGAAAAGATAAAGCAATTTGAAGCACATTCAAGGTTATTTTAGGAACACAAACAAGTCTCAAATTGTTGTGCAGGAAGAATCCATTGTGTTCATTCAATGAAATACATAGAAAGGAATATACAAATTATGAAAGTGCTTCCATCACTTTATTCGCAATGTAATTATTTTAATTTTTAACAATGATTCAAAACCAATATGTTAGTAATAATTTCAAAATTTATTCTCCTAATCACCATGCTTCATTTTAAAACTACTGACAAATAAAATCATCTCTATATAACATGGCAAAATATTTATTATAATAGTGTATGTAATATTATAAGATGTCGCATCTGAAATATTTTTCGCAATTATCAGATTGACAGTATTCTCATAATAATAAAATAATGATTGATGGCAAATAACTGCGCCGTAAGGAAAATTGTCATGTAACTTGCGCCTCTTTTGGAATCTTGTATATCTGAGTACGCCGTTCGTTAGCATGGCAATGTCAATTACGTTCGTGGAAGAGGGGCGTAAGTGTCAGGTGGCAATATTCATACTCGTCTTTGCGAGTACTATATATTAAAATCATACTGAATTGTGAGATGTACAATTTGCCATATGAAATTATTAGCGTAAAAAGCAAACATGCATACCAAGTTGGGCATTTATATCGTCATTTCCACATTTTGGTTGCTAATGAATGAATATTCGCGTTTTAGTTGTACCCGCTTATAGCCAAATTGACAAACTTGTGCGAAGATTTGCTCGTTATAGTACCGAGACTTGGTGTTTGCTATTTTCTTCGGCGCATTGTATTACATTATTTTTTTAGGACGTTTGAAGGATTGTGTGTGTGAAAAAACGGGGTGAACGTCATGCACTGAGCAAAAAAGAAAGAAAATGGCGATAAATGGGTCACATATTTACGCGTAAATAATGCGGAATTTTAATTTCGCAATTCCTATATCTGACAATTCATAGCTCGATGATATTAATGTCTAAATCTATCTAATTCGAGATTTTCATTATCTACAGATCGGAATGGAGAAATCTATTCCTTACGGAAAATTATTTGGCGAAATTGAAAGAGAAAACTTTAAATGAAGGATTGCGCAGTTGCAGATTTCGCAGTGTTTGTTGGAAGGTCTGCGATTAAAACATTGCCAATTGTGTGCCAAATAATTTCTACCGGATGACATTGACAATTTTTATATTCCAATAAATTGTAATGACAAAATAATGTGATGTGCGTACGATGCAGTGCGTGCACTCTGATGTATTTTTATTTTTAAAGCTCTTTTGGACATATTATGTATACCTATAAAGTTTTCTATTTATAAATTGAGCTGCAGTTATTTAAATCCAGCAAATATCTTACCTGGTGCAAAAATGCATTAATTGTCTCTATTGGGCATTATGGAAAAGTTTAATTGCTGCTAAATACAATAAATATTCCCAGAAATCTAAAAATTGCCAGTCTTGACATGTAGTTATTGTAATTTATGTAGATTTTTTTGGAATGTCTTCCCGAAGAAAGATCTCAGTGGATGGCTGCTACAGAAAGCTCTCGGAAAAGGTACACGGACTTGAAACAAAAGGTACATGTCTCTCAGCTGCAATTAGTAATAACTATTTCCCATTCATTATTGAAATTTGAACAGTTCTTGCTTGGTCGATTGCATAAATGGACTTATTCGTACAGCTTACTACTTTCTTATTTATTTGACAGTACATTGTGAATCCCAGATCTACTGCTTTGTCTGCAGACCTAGCAGTTGATAATCCACTTTCACAAGAAGAAGCTGTAATTTCTATGTATTTATTTCTAGTGAATCAGATAATAAACTGCATTGAGTATGTATTTCGAAATTTATCAATTCAAACTGTTTCATATGTATATGTAAAAAGTGCGATTATTTACTGATCCATCCGATGCAAATACGAGTTTCACGTTTACTATAAGAATTTTGTATTTTGGTGTGTTCAGAGCCCATGGAATCAATATTTCCAAGATGGAGAAATAAAAGTAACAATACGACAAGATGTTGTACGAACGTAAGTTTGTCTTCCTAGGCAGCTATTTACAGTATTTTATAAAATTTCATCTGGAACTTTGTATGCTTATTTGCACAGATTCCCAGAAATCGAATATTTTCAGACTCAGGATGTTAGAGATCTAATGGTTAATATTCTCTTTTGTTATGCAAGAGAATATCCCGAGATGATGTACAAACAGGTACATTATTTACTTTGATCGTGTATGCATTTCTTATTTGATTTCTGCTGTTCTTAGATGATGTAATTCATTTATTTCAGGGAATGCACGAATTGCTGGCACCATTAATTTTTGTGCTTCACTTTGACCATCAATCTTTCCTACATGCTTCGGAAATAGAATTTCTAGAGTAAGCATAGTGTCATTGTATGCATTTGTCAAGTATGTTACATTGTTTATGCACAGTCAATTTTTGTAGCATGAAAAAACCCAAGCATTTTCATTTTTGCAATAAGTTAAAAATTTTATTGTAAATATAATTTTATTTCCGAATTTAAAATCAATAATGCATATCTACATTTTTGTTGCTTAATTAATTGTGTAGGTTACTGAACAATGCATGACTATATTTTATCTTGTTTTCATTTCTTTTCAGTTTTTTTAGGCAAACTGACAGGTTAGCATGTTTGAAATTGCATTAATCGCAAACCCGATTCTAGTATTTCGCACTGATTTTGATTTTGTTTGCATTTGCTCGAAGAAAGGAAGTCCAATATCTTTTGGATCCTCAATATTTGGAACATGATGCTTTGTAAGTTAATTTCTGATTATTCCGCAATAATAACAGATAACTATTATAGATAATCTTCATTATTTTATTTTGGTATTCTGCAGCTGCATGTTGGTTGCTGTTATGGAAGCAGTCGAACCATGGTATCTTATGAAAGAATATGGACCTGCAAAGGTACTTTTCCCGAAACTTTCTCCTGGATTATTGTTTATTATCGTACGTTTTCGACATTTCTCACAGACAGAGTCAGTTGGCCATAATCCTTTCGCAAGACCACAAGATGTGCATATTTACAATGTAATAATTGGCAAACTGAGTTTCATCCATGATGTGTTGCTCAAAAAACACGATCCTCAACTTTACACGTATCTAGAGAAAATGGAAATCGTTCCTCAGATATTTGGCATGTAAGATTGCATTAGATATATGTACATTAGAAGCTCTCTTACTGTATAATTTTGGACAGGTTACAAATTTGTATGTAAAGAGTGCAGTGATCGCGGTTCAGACTTTTTATTTGAAAATTCCCCATGTTTTTCTGTATTTTTTCTGTGCAGTCGTTGGCTGCGGTTACTGTTTGGCCGAGAGTTTCCTCTACAGGATCTCTTAGTTCTTTGGGATGTTATCTTCGCAGATAGTTCTTCATTTGCACTCGTTGAATACATATTCGTGGCGATGCTGACTTTTATCCGCGAATTGCGTATGCCCTTTATTTTCATTGAAATAACTAAGCGTGCTTCACAACAATAACATTGCATTTTTGCCAGTTCTGAGCAGTGATTACGCAACTAGCCTGACGTACCTGATGCGATATCCTGCCGTGACCGATGTTCATTTCATAGTTGACCAGGCATTGCACCTCAGAGAACCTTTGGTAAATAATTTATTGTGTCATGTGATTGTATTTCGGTTCCAGCCATACTATAATTTGTTCGAATTTTCAGAAATACGTAAAACCAAGTGGATATCCTAGTACTGTTCAAGTTCTGCAGAGGTACGCATGTACAACTGTGGATGGTCGGCATGATATCCATCGAGCACCATCCAAAAAAATAGATGTCAACATTCCTGTTCAAGAAGAACAAATAGCTGATCATGTGGATTTGGAAAATAGGTAGGTTTTATTAATACAGCTAGGAATTTTGTTTTATTCTCAATAATTTGTATTAATTATTTCTTGTATTAGGGTTGTAGATGCGGTGTCTGCTACAGAAAATGATTTGAATCCAAGTAAGCCAATGAGAATGTCCACGCGACACTCTTCAAACACAAACTTCCAATTAATGTCACGTCCACCTAAATATGCCAGCCAATTTTATAGTATGTGAACGCAGAATGTTGTATTATTGTGTGTGAACAAATAGGAATTATGTTCTATTTTAAATAGCTGTATGCCATCCATTGGAGCAAGAACTTCAGTCATTGAATATAGAAAGTGCTGCATTAGATGAAGGAGAACAACAGCAAAGAAACATATTATCGATGAGGCATCTCACTTTGGATTCAGACATTTTAAGAAAATTACACACTGAAACAGATGGGGCTTCTGGCTTTGACCGGGTAACTATTATTTTCATCTATTATCATTGCATTTAAATTCTGCCATTTAAACTTTCTAACAATATACTATTTTAAAAAACAGGTTAGCAGTATACAGGATGTTTGCTTGTGTTGTGCGCAAATATTGACCACACATATTGGTAAGAAATTTAAATAAAAACATTTAAACTTTTGAAATGAGTTTGATATATTAATGAGAAATAATTCCAGGAAGATTATTTGTATATACTAATTGCAAGGTGTAGATTTATTTATTGCACGGCACTATATAATTGAAAATAATTAATGTTTTGGCACAGATTGCTTGCAAAGCATCATGTTGAAAGAAAATCTAAAACACGAGGATGATGCAATGCTTGCGTTGGCTGGAATTAAGCAGGTGAAAGGAATTCTTAATATGTATTGTAGTAAAAACTGGTGAATTAAGTTAAAGATTTTCCAGTTTTTCTTTAATGAAAACAAAATACTGTGAATAAGTGTATATTATGCCCTTTAGTTAATTGTTAGCTTTTATAATTAATGCCTTATAAAATCAAGTCTACGATCTTCAAATTGAATTTATAATTCACCGTTTTTCACACTCTCCCCCACTCATCTTATATGTGGATATAATCTTGGATTATTTAGGTTCGAGACATCTTGAAAGGATCTTTGAAGTGCAATGCAGAAGACCTCATTGTAAGCAGTGACTGTTATTCCGATCAAGACAAAAACCAGGATAATTGTACTACATAATTCTAAGAAGCTAATATTGTGGTTGTAACTATATGATCCTGTGTTAATAAATTAATGTTATTATTGGAATTTGGTAAAATTTTCATCAGATTGTTTAAGAGTAGTGAACACCTACAGATATTATAGAATTGATCTTTATTATGGAATATAGGCAATATAATTATCGCAAGATGATAATAGTGCAAAAATATAATAACTTCAAAAAGTTCACTCGAGCCTGCCAGGATTTGAACCTGGAATCTTCTGATCCGTAGTCAGACGCGTTATCCATTGCGCCACAGGCCCCACATGATAATTGACTGACTAATATAAAACTTGATATTTAAATTCATATCTTTTTTAATCTTATAGCGTCTTATATTCTATCTTAGCATGGTGATAAAAAATTAACTGCAAAAAATGGCAATATTTTTTTAAATAGCCTTCAATAATCAAGGGATGAAATAAAAAAGTATTATACATTTCATCAATAAATTAGGTAAAGGAGTTTAAAATAGCTGAGACGAATGAGAAAACTTCGTGGTGCTGGAATGTGACGCCAGATGGCGCCATGTCCGAGAACATGTTTCTAGCCTCCACTGATCTTATGACGCTATTATCCGAATATGAAATAGACACGGCGTGCTTTTGTATTTCATTCGTTTCTCATCAATTTCTGCAACATACAATTTGGCAATTATGGATGGGGAAGACGTGCCAAAGGGAAAGGCAAAGAAGAGGGAACGTAAGAGAAACTATCGGCGGAAAATAGCGGTAAGATTAAAATAGTTTTCGTGAAGGTCTTTGGCTTGTTTAATGAGAGAGAAGCATGGCGTTCATGCGCAATTTTATTTCATTGGATTTGCTATGGCGCAACATTCCATACAAAGACGTATCGCTTGACTTGCGTAAAAGTAGTATTGCGAGCAAGAATATTGCAGGAAAAGTTTCTGTCGTTTATTAAAACTTGAAATTGATATTATTTCTCGTACATTTCAGGCAGAAAAGAAGGAGGAGAGCAGTCGTTTGGTGGATGTGAAACCTGGAGTTATTTATGTTGGACACATTCCGTACGGATTCTTTGAAAAGGAAATGTGGAAATTCTTCTCGCAATTTGGCACTGTAACAGATTTGAGACTGTGTCGCAGCAAAAGGGTTAATTTGAATTTTAACTTCTTTCTAACATTACCGTTACTTCAAGGAAACTTGATTTGTTTATACCTAAAGTCTTGGCATCAATTCAGTGGCTGCATTCATTTTCTTAACTAGCATTATCATTCTTGAACTTATATATTCTCATAATTAATCACTTTTAAGATTACCAAAATATGACTATAAATTTGAATAAACTCGAATTCAAATTTCAAACACGTTCTGAATTCTGATTATAATTGTAACACCAGCAAACCACATTATTATAAACTGTTTTTGTGGAACTGAGATTAAAAGACTTAATTTGGTTATGAATGTGAGATTGTTATAAAATTCAGAATCCTTAAAGTAATAATCTTGCTGAAAAATGGAATGATTGAATGCAGCTGGTTGGTATTTTTGCTTCTGTAATTCATTCAATTATTTCATTACAGAGTGGCCATTCAAAAGGTTACGCTTTTGTGGCTTTTGAGGTGGAGGATGTTGCGAAAATAGTTGCAGAAACCATGAATAATTACCTCATGTACAACCGTATCATAAAGTGTGAGTATATGCAAATTATAGTTTGTGCAATGTAATTGTGCAGAAGCGAATTAAAATACTAACTGCTTTTGGCCAATTTTAACAGGCGAGTTTGTCCCACATGATAAAGTTCACCCTGATACTTTTGTTAATCACAATCGGGCTCCACATTTTTCTATCATCCGCAATAAAAAAATCTACAACAAAGCCATGGAAGAACAGCGTAAGAAGTTACCTTCAAAAAGTACAATGAAAAGTCTTTCTAAACTGAAGGAGAAGTTGGCGGAACACGGCGTTTCCCTAAATTGCGATATGAAGGTGAAGTTGTATTCAAAGTCTGTCTGTATGCCGTATTACTGATTACTGTAAGCTTTGTAATTTTTTTTAAAGCGACCTGTTGAAAGCCACGTGTCTGGAGAAGAGTCTAAAGAAGGTTTGTGTGAGGAAGCTAATTTGCAAGATGCCGATGTGTCATCATTACCTGTTCTTGAATTGGACAGCAGCGATGATGAGATTTCTTTCAAAATTCCAAACAACGTGCGTGTACAAAAGAAAGTTAGAAATTAGCCAATTGGCTATTCGCCACATAATTGAAATATGTTTTAAGACCTGTCTGGTATTGTTTTGGTTTCAATCAATAAAGGCACAGATTTTGTATTAAATGTTTTATATTGATTGTATATGTACTAACAACTTTCTGCGAAATTTTCAGGAATATTTACGAAGTTTGAGTTTGTTTGAAATGTTCAATAATTTCTCAGGAACATTATATTTTTTTTAGGTTTACAAGACAAATGTCAAAATAAAAATTGTGCAATGATAGGTTTTGAATATTTACAATTGCAAATGAATATTTGCAATTGTGGGCCTAGCAGAAGAGATACTGATAGTAATTTTATTCATGTGCGTTTTCAAATTTATTTTGAGAAAACAAGTTCGCTTCTATTTATGCATTTCAAACAGTTAGCAAATTCTCTGTATTAACATTAAAAAATGTTTTGGATGTTTTAAATTTAAAACTGCAAGAACCGTGTAGGCCTTGAATACTGTCATTTTAAAAAGAAATTATGTATTCTTTGGCAGTGAAGTGAAGAACATGCTTTAACGTCCTTCTAGACTGTTCCAAGTTATAAGTAGGGGAAAACCCATCATTAATGCAGTCAGACAAAATTTGGATTGTGAACTTGAAAATTTACGCTAAAAATGACCTGGCTCATGTTTTTTAATGCATTGTCTGTAATATTATTTACATTGCATAAGGCATTATTGCTAATATCAAGTTTTCCAATGAACTAGTTTCTAGCAAAAATATTTGTGTTTTGCTTATTTGTGTATCCATCTTATATTTCAGTTGTGTTTAAAATCTTTGCAAGAGATACTTGTATTTTTTTACTGAAACAATATTTCCTGAAGTTATTGGTGGTTCTCCATAATGTTCTATTCTTTGATACAATATTGTGTTTCCACTTGTTGCTGGGTTGATTTCTTAAAACCACAAAAATGTATGTTAAGCTTGTATACAACACGCAATTGCATAAGGAAAAAGGGTGGACCTATATTAGCCAACATATTTATATCTCAAATTTATTTTGCATTGACAAAAATCGCTGCAGTTAATTGACATGGGAATAAGTATTTTTATATGGTCACGTGCTGCTCCGAAATCCTAGTTTGGCTTGCACGTTTCGAACAGTTCATTGTAAATATTACAATACATTCAGCGTGATTCAAACAGCGACAAAACTTGTTTGGCAGGCAATTCTAATTTCCCTGTAGCTGTTTCATTATGTAGATCCCATAGAACCATGCTAGTTGGTTTTAACAATTCAACGAAGACATCGCATTTTTCTGAAATTATTAGTCCATGAAGTCTAGCTGTTCAGAGAAGATAGTAAGGTGACACAAACATTTTTTTAATTTTAAGGAAAGAAATAAATGAGAATCTAGTATAAGCTAGTTCGCCCCATATGTGTAATGGACTTTTCTTTGCCAACTACTTATATATACATAGACTTGAATACAAACCAGAAGCAGTTCATTCGTACAAGTTCATTAGTCCATCCCATGGGAAAAAATATAAACGATGATAGTGTAGATATACATGTATAAATACTGCATATAAACTTATATTTTCTTGCCAATTTTTGTAAAGTCTTAACGGATTATCTAAATTATTCAAGTTTGTTATGGGGAAAGGTTCATTAACCGTTCAAAGAGTACGTCTATCTGTTTTTTCGTTAGGGATCATCCATAAAATACGTTCGCTAAAATCGCTGAAATTTGTACCCCCCCCCCTTTGTAACAAGGTTGAAAAAAACCCCACCCCCCCCCCCCCCCCGGGGCGAACGTCATGTATAATATAAATGACCCCCTTTTCCGGTATTTTTATTAAATGTAGACACTTCACTGAGGGTTAGTGAAAACTTAAACTTACAATATATCTATTAATATCACCTATTTAAAACCGATATTGCAATGTCTGGAAAACTTTTTTTAAATAGTGTTCTACATAGAGAAAGACATGCATTTGTGATTTTCACAATAAAGTTAGTAGTAAAGAAAATAAAATTTTCTAATGGCTGAAGTTTCAATGTATGTGTAAAAAGGATAGTTTGTCCAAACTTGGCAAATATTCGGATTTGCACGGTAATGACGGAATTTCCCCTCCCCACATTTTATCGTACACTTTTGTTACAATCACCAAATACCCCCTTCCCTAAAGCGAACGTATTTTATGGACGATCCCTTTTTGCTTTTCAAGCATACGTTATTCAAAGATGCTGAACTTCCCAGACTTTGACTTTCAAATGACTCTGCAACAATTTTCTTTTTAATTTGTGATGTTTTTTTATTTTGACAGAGTTCACACCATTTTAAATATTTGCAATCACAATTACTTTTTGTAAAACAGCTTATAGATATGCAAATTAATTAATGATTCCAGAACTTAAATTAATTTATAATGGAATTGAAGTAGAAAACCTATATTTATTTGTTTTATATGCTTGCATTTTATTCATGATGAAAAATACGGTAATGCAGACGTAGTTAATTGTAAGTTGTACTTTGTACTATGGCATCAAATTATTTAGTAAAATATTATTTTAATTGGTTCCAATTGATAGAAACATTTTATGAAATTGAATAAACATCAAAATTGCTCCGCTGTTGACATCGTTGCAAATTTATACTACTGTATGTCGATCTCATTTTCCGTGGCCTTGAATTTTAATAGGATACTTTTAAAGTTGGAAAACGTAACAGTGACAAAAATTGAAGGCAACTATAGTATATGCAATGTATAACTTCAATTATTTGATTGTGAGCTGCAGAGATTACTAATGATGTGTTTCACGTACTGAAGAGTCAATAATAATATAATACTATAACAACTGTGTTAACTGCATTATATGATATTTGAAGTCTAGTACTTCTGCTTTGATTAATATTTTTTATAATGCTTTCTACTTCTTTTTCAGGTTTTTGGATATGTCTCCTTTTTGAACACTCCCTTCATTTATAATTATAGATGTTGTGAATATTTATTATTTTGTATGCTTTCAGCTTAGGTCATCTGTTGGGTGAAGCAAACCTGTGCAAATATGTCACAACGCCCAGCTGGTTTTCGGTTGGTTCAAACAACAACAGTTTGATTAAAGTATAGTATGACGCACGATTCACCCCTATTCTGTCAGCATCAAATTGAAAATTTTTAGCAGCTACGATGAACGTGCAGTGTTTTAATATATTGAATTTATTGTGGAAATTGAAATGTTGCCAATGAAATTTAATGCTTCTACAAATGTCATTTTTTTTTCTACATTCAATTAAATATTTATTTCTCTAAAGTAAATTCACTAGTAGATCAAATACAAATTTTGCGAATTTCAATTGTAATTTTAAACGATATGAATGGAGTTTTTATATTTTAATTATATTATTGTAATTGAATAATATAAAATGGGTTTTAATCACTTTTGCACAGAATTATTAGTATATAACATATTTTTGCTGCAATTTAATTCAGATTCTGTGTTAATTGTACACTGTACAAGTTATAATTTTTGGACATTATCACCATGTGGATTAATTACTGTTTCTCAAATCACATACATATAATTTAAATCTAAATTGGGATTAAACCGGAAGTGTGGTCTCCCCTTAAAGTTTGCTTTCATAACTTGCATCCATAATTTAAAAAATCACGCAAGCTCGTGCATCTGACCAAACAAGTTTTTACTCACTATGCGCTCTTTCTAAGAATTTATTCAGGAGTTTGCTGAAATTATGCTAATAGCTGTGTTTTGCAAACTGCAAGTCCTGAATGTGGTACCTGACGTTCAAAAAGTACATTTGGATATAATTGTTATGCCCTGCAATCTCAAAAATACATACTCTTGGTATTATGGAATTAGAATAATACATTTTCAGAATATTTTTTACCAGTGTAGCTAAAATAAATGACATTAAATTCATAAAATAATGCATAATCGCAGTGCAAATTGGTGTCGGTAATTGTGTTGTCAGAAATGATTAACACCTTGATAACACCTCGATTTATTTGAATATTTCTGTACCATATCAAATTTGCATGGGGATAAGGATTCTGTATTAACTACACAAAATATTGCAGACTTTCAATGCCATAGCTGTAGGTCAATGGTCACAAAATAGTTTCACAACATCATCATGATATTATGATATCATTCCAAACTTTTATATACGAACATATTGTGTGCATGCAATTTCGACAATGACATTTCTCTTTTAAAAATCTAAAAGTAATTGAAGCATGACTAGAAAACCCAGGCGGATGCACTGTATATATATAAAAAAGAAAGTGAAACATTGTAGTCATTTAGTTACTATTTATATTTTACGACTAATGATAAAACAATATGTTCGCGTGTTTGATACTTCATTGTACATCTGCTGACTAATAACATGCTGAACAAAAACGTGGGTTGGTGGGAGTTGGTGGGGTCCATCAGGGGTGCATCATGCCATGTGGTACCTGTAACCTCCAAAATCCCATCCCTCTTGTTGTTTCATTGCAACTATTGGCTGAAAGCACTCAAGTGGCAGCTGATTGGTTGATGAAGTGCTCAGTGAAGCGTGGTGCACACATCCTTCTGCTGTTTTGCAGGTGTTTGTCCGATGTGCTAGGTTGATATGTCGAATAGCAGAGAGTACCTCGACATGGACACTGCTAAGAGTGCTTCAACCATCACGTTCAGGGGAAACGCCGGTTTCTTCATATCCAGAGCCAAAGCAATCTTATTGCTGCTTTTTGTAGCAGGGGCCTTGATAGCAGTGGGGCTCCTGGTCTATTACCTAGCACCCTGTGGCCATAAGGAGTCTCTAAAAGCAGAGAACCTAGAAGGATCTGCATCAAATGCTACGGCACAAGATGAGCCACCAACTTCTAAGAAAAAGACACTGGAAGAAGTGCTTCTTCCTAAATCTTTAAAGCCCTTGCATTATGATGTTGAGCTGCAACCGTTTCTTCCACCTGGCAATTTTTCAATAGATGGCAAATTGAACATCAAGGTACAGGTGATGAGCAAAACTAGGGACATAACACTTCATGTGCTCAATGTGACAGTGTTTAAAGAAACTGCAAGAGTTATCGCAATAAATGGTGGCAAACAAGTGGATATAGAAGGTTTCCACACTAAACCGGAAGTGCAGATGTTCATCATAAGGACTAAGATGGACCTAGTACCTGGAGAAATGTACAATGTCACCTTCAGCTTCCAGGGTTTATTACAAGATGGCCTTGCTGGTTTCTATAGAAGTTCTTACCTTAATGATAAGGGTGAAAAAAAGTAAGTTTCAACTATGTTTTTGTAATTACTTTAATAATTATTACTGCCAGCAGTCACATATTTTAAATAGTATATTAATTGGTTTAACTTGTAAATTCATTTGAAAGAAATCTATAGGTAATTTCGAACTATATTTTCCATTTTATTGGAATTAAACGAAGTTATTAATAAAGAGTAATGAACTGTAGTTCAAGCAAAAAAGTTCAAGGCGTAAAAAGAAAGATTGACATATGTATTTTTCGCATAATAACATTTTAAAAGCGTAATTGTCAATAAAGTTTAAACAGAAAAAATGAATATTATTAGTCTTTGTAAATATATTTTCAAATAATTCTGATTTTGTTTGCTTTTTTGCAACAAGATTAGTTACTGATTTTTCGGCCAGTATATAAAAACTTGCACGGAATACTGATCATACACATTAAGTAACATGAAGAATACACATAACTATCTGAACACGAGTTTGTTTTCATTTAACAACTGAACAATGCTGAATGGTTGTAATTTACTGCTTGAATTGGTCCAGTGTACAGCCATATACTACTTATTATTAAGTCTGGGTTTTAAAATATTGTACCTATAAAAAAAATACTTATACGTCGATGTCAGTGCACTGCAGTGTGACCTGTTATTATTAATAAACAACGATTCGTAAGACTTGGATGGAAATCCTCAAAACAAGATCTCTGTGTGTATATAGTATGTAAAAGAAAGAGAGAAAACGGAAAAAACCAAACCACTTTTTATTCCTCTTTTCAACTTCAAATTTATTCCAGTTTTGGCCGTCAGAGGTTTAAAAACGCCTGGCAGCTTGCCAAATAAAAAAGGAATTAACACAACAAATGTTGGCAGCCATTATGCCAGTCAGAGCACGGCTTGAATGACTGGTGCAATGGCGGTTAAAGAACAACACTAAAAGCAGAGTTGTGAATATCGCATTTCCTATTTGTCGCAAGTGCGAGGTTGCTGCAAGATCTTACACAGGATGTGAAATGCTTCACAATAACATTACTGTATTGCATAATATGAAATTCGAATAAAATATGTTACCTACCTAATCAAGCATCGAATATTTGGCATCAAATGATTTTACGCAGAAAAATAAAATAAACATTTCATTTGAAATTATTAAAACATATGCAATCCAAATTGCAGCTGGTTATTTATTTTCTTCACCAATGCATGCATTTATTAGTATGGTGCAGCGTTTTGTTCTGCTCAGCCCAATGTCCTCGTTACTTTCCAAACACAGCTAGATACTGTTTAGCGTCATTCATGTGCTTCATACAAATTTGATATTTTCAGATGTCTGTGACATTGTATTCAAACTGTACCCATTTCACCTATTGCTATAAAAAATTAGATCCTGTGCTGGTTTGTCAAACTCATTCCGACCTTAGTCAGGAGCTGGCATATAGGATATGTATATAGATACGTTGACTAGATTCAGGGTGTTCTAAACCCCATTTAATTTTGAAACTCACGCTTACATGATTTATTACCTTTTGGTGATTTGGGGGTCGAACACACGTATTATGTGCAAATTAGTTATTTTTGCTGGAAGGTTTTCTGAAAGTCTATAAAATGAATAGTATGCCGCCACACAACGTGACTGTTATTTTTCTGGTGGGCCGTGGTGTTTATTAAACATGGCTACAATGTCTTACAGGAATAAAACACCCTTTTCCATGCGTAGAATTGAGGACATGCTAGCAAAGTCAATACTTAAGTAGCTAAAAAGTTGTAAAGTCGATATTATTGGTATTATTGCATGCCAAATGTTTGAATACCATGTGAAGAAATGCTATTTAAATTATTTATAGACTTGAATATATCCCATATTATGTCCTCTCAGGCCGGTATGAACTATTATCAGATTTCATGCTTAGATATTATTTATTATGTTGACACAAAAGGTCCATTTAATTTCATTGTTTGGTTCTTATTCTGCTTTTGTGCTTTTGTGAGCAGCATTTGTCTAGCTGGTCAAACAAACATTGCATCAAAAGTTCTGAACAATGTGTTTACAATGAGCATTTCCTTTCTAGCTGAACTTTTTAGAATTTATCAACATCCTGCATAACGAGTAACGAATTAACGTCAATGTTTTTCTTTATAAACCGTGATGATATTTGCTAAAGCACTATAACGCTGTAGCCTAATTATCATGCAGGCTCTGCAAGTCGTGGACCTCATTTTTAAGTAACCAGAGTGATAAATGCAGCATTCCTCAAACAAAGTTGCCAAAATATTTTATACAGTATATAGGTTAAAACAATTTTCTGGTTGATGGCGATGTAATTAAAAATGTATATGAATGACATTATATTTGGAAGGAAGATGATTAAGAAATTGGGGATTTTCTCAGAGTGTATTTTAATGCTGCCTTAAAACAAACAGCTCAACTTTTAAACATATAGTACTTCTTATCTCTGCATAAAATGTTACGTGGCGTTTATTGTCTTGTCTAATTTATTCCTTATCTCACCACAAATCTTGTTTAACTTAAACAAAATAATATTTGTGTGTAATTTAATTCCGCACGCCTATATAAAAGATATTTTGAAATTTGTTTGTGTAAGATAACAATCGGAATAAAGCTGATACACAATATACTGTAACAAATGGCCTTGTATTCAAAGCCTATAAATGGAGTTATGAAACACTGTTTTTTGTCGCGTTACCAAACTGCGTTTTCATATTGTCTGCAGTTATTTACTCACGAAAGCTATGAAAATTATTACGAATTTCGCAACATTACATATAAAAATACTTCTGAAAAATATTGTTTTCTTCATTCACGAAGGTCGATGTATATAGGAAACCAGTTTATTTCAGTTTTTGTGGCAAATTATATGCTGAATATGTACAAGGAAAAAGCAAACTATTGATGTCATCCTTGTAAATAATTCACACTGTGTAACTTTTGAAACGACTGCCTTCATTTATTTGCTCATATAGGAAGTAAGACAATCAGAGATAGAATCTGATAACCATATTTCTTTCCTTATGAACCTTGCTATATAAACAAGTATGAATTAAGACAGCCAGTAAATGTTCTAATTGTTTTGTATAATGATAAATGAACATTGCAGCTGTACTATTAATTGCATCTGGAAAGGTTTCAAGGAAGATACTGTTGTTTATGGTTCTGAAGCCAATTTTATACTAGAATTATTCGCATGAATGGTGGCGGATACGCGCTCAAGCTGAGCAAAAAATATTTCAGAGTCTCGTGAAGCATGTGCAGATGGCTCAGCAATTTCATGTTAAGTTACAAAACACTGATGCCTGAAAAAAAATCTCGATTTCAGATGGATAGCTGCGACGCAGTTTCAACCGACGGATGCAAGACGTGCTTTTCCTTGCATGGATGAACCTGCATTGAAGGCTACCTTTGCCATCACTTTAGTTAGACCACGCAGTCTGACATCATTGTCCAACATGCCCATATTGACTACAAATCCCAGGTAATATAACGCAAAACATCAAGAAAGGGAACACCCACAGACTTGTACTATGTTTTCAAAATCTTCTTTAACACGAATTTACTTTCCGTTTTCATCATCCAAAAAAAAACATCAACCTTGGAGATATGGATAGACTCACATTGCTTCCTTATTATTCATTAGTCAAAATAACATGATGTCATATCTAATGCATGCAGTTATTAGTAACTAACTGCCTAGTTGTATGTATTACAAATATCCTTTTGCAGGTTGGAGTTATGTTTATTGTTATTCTGTGAAACAACGACGGATGTAAATTACATTTGCCATTTGTAATGCAATTTAGCGCGTCATGTCTCTAAATGTTGTGTCACTTGAATGATTTATTTGTTATTTGTATGTAGCCTAAATGTGCTTATATATACTGTACATGCTTACAATTAGATGTCATTATAAAATTTCCTACTCTTTTGTCTTTAGCTTGAAACAGGGAAATCCTTGACGCATAAGCAATCGGACAGAAACTGTCTGTATTCCATAAAATCAAAAATTCATTTTTTCGTCAGAAAGATTCCAAATTGGGTTGATCATTCTTAGAACTGTGTACACTATATATTTAATTAATTAGTTATTCCACAAAAGTATTTTTCAAGAAAAGAGCTTGAGATGTTTGACATGTGGGATATAGCATTCTATGCCTGCATTTGCCATATGACAGTCCAGGGCGGTGCCCTCTTAATTAAATACACCAGCCGCCTATATGTGATATTAACCCTAAACATTATAGGGATGATGTATGGGAAGCAGATGTCTACCAAACTACAGTCAAAATGTCCACTTACCTGCTGGCATTTGTTGTGTCTGACTTCGCAAACCATACGTCCAATGACAAGGACATTGATGTATGTAGCATAATGCATTCTATTCATAGTGTGTTTCGAGGTTTATGAAATTTATTTGAGATATTTATTAGTTTAAAGTATGGGCTCGTCCAGCAGCAATTCAGCAAACTCATTATTCCGCGGAAATTGGGCCAAAGATCTTGCGTTTCTATGCTGACTATTTCAATGTGTCCTTTCCTCTGCCAAAGATGGGTCAATATATATTTCTATTAGTGACATGAATTACAATAAAGGGAAAGTGTCGTCGCACTTTGGAACAAATTTTTTTGAAGTAACATTTCATATGAATTTCAATTAAACTGAATCTGCATTTCTTTTGTTGTTCATTGTGTTCTAAAGTTTCTGGGAGGGGTAGGGTGCATCCCGACGACTCGAAATCATTAGAATCTTCAGGATGCAACCTAACATTTAATTAAGACACCCTGTTTATAAGAACAAATATTTATTTTGATTTTTAAATCTTTTCTTTTGCAAGAGCTTGGAGTTGAAGTTTACAATTTAAACACAATTTAGTAATTTATGCCAAACATATGAACTGTGACTTGTTGATGACACCTTTCCTTATCACTCTATACGTGTGCTTTAATTGAATTGTTATAATTTAATATATACGCGTATAGATCTAATCGCCTTGCCTGATTTCCAAGCTGGAGCTATGGAGAATTGGGGCCTCATTACCTTTAGGGAGTCTGCATTGTTAGTAGACAATGTGCTTTCAACACCTGGTAACAAACAACGTGTAGCCACAATTGTTGCTCATGAGCTAGCCCATCAGGTACATCCTACTATGTATTTCTCATTGAAGTTATTACTTGCTAAAGGGTACTCTTTCCATGAAAACGACAAATTTCAGGAAATCGTCCTACAGTGATGTCACAGATCTAAAGAAAGTTAAACGTAATGTCGCCATTTTCGGCATTCAGAAGTTGCATTATTTGATGTTGGGACACAGCCATAACTTTGAATTGAGTGATAATGTTTAATTGTCATGCTTCCACACTAGATATGTAGAACAACTATACATAAAATATTATCCTAATCTGGGAGACCATTTGTCGTTTTCATATGGAATTAAGTTTAAGTTTTGTGGAAAAGAATTTTCTGAATTTTGTCAAGAATTTGATTGTAAATTTTAATTTCAAAGTGGTTCGGGAACCTAGCGACAATGGTATGGTGGAATGATCTATGGTTAAATGAGGGATTTGCATCCTATGTGGAGTTGATTGGAACAAATCACGTTGAGCCGTCATGGAAAATGGTATGTGTTGGGAGAAAACTTATCTCCCTTTTCCCCCAACAATTCTTTAGGTTAATTAATTATCTGCGTGCATGTATACAATTTAGCTTGACCAAGCTGTCATCGAAGATGTTCATCCAGCAATGGCTCTAGATGCATTAACAAATTCACACCCGGTCTCTGTGCCGGTGCAAGATCCCGATGAAATCAATGAAATATTTGATAAAATATCTTACAGCAAAGTAATTATATTGACTGCAAGTTTTAGTCTCGATTATGTCTATAAACCAACTTGTATCTGAATTTCAAAATTCTCAGGGAGCATCACTCATCCGAATGATGATTTTCTTCCTTGGCGAACCTACTTTCAGGAAAGGTATTGCGGTAGGTATAGATGGAAAATGATTGTTCCCTATTGAATTTATTAAAATGAATAGCTCATTTATGTCTCATCCCATGAACAGAACTATTTGAATGAACTGAAGTACAGTAATGCTGTTCAGGATGATCTATGGCAACATCTAACAATTGTACGTGCGTGCATGTTTTGCCTTGATGTCTATATCAGAGTTAAGAACACAGAATAAAGGTTTTAATTCGCAGGCTGCTAATGCTTCTGGCTCCGATATAAATGTAAAGAAAGTAATGGACACTTGGACCTTGCAAATGGGTTTCCCAGTAGTAAATCTGCACCGGGATTACAAAACACAAGTTGCGCATCTTACCCAGAAGAGGTTCTTGTTAGTGCCTGCATCTATTAAGGAACAGGAGAATGATAAGACACCGTAAGCTATATCCGAAATGACAACACATGAACATTTGCAATCTTTATTCAAACATTAGAAAGCATATTTAATTGAACAGGTACAAATGGCATGTTCCAATAACATACACCTCAAAACATGAAGCGGACTTCAACGATACCACACCTGCGTTGTGGCTGCGGCCTGATCAAGGTAGGCCTTATGTATGTGTACTTGTTAATTGTAGCCTATACCCCATCCATAGATTAATAGAACTTTTTGATTTGATTCCAACTACGAAAGCTGGCCATGTTGAGATTGCTGCCAAGGATGGTGTCCCCACGAGTAATGAATGGATGATTGTCAACATCCGAGAGACAGGATACTACAAAGTTAATTACGATCACGATAACTGGAAAATGATTATTCAGCAATTAGGAGAAGACCACACAGTAGGAACAATTTTGTTTGATTGTTATCGATTCCTATTTTGGCATTGGTTAACACTTTCACCGTTATGATTAACCAAACACCTAGATTCTCGTCCTATAGAATGATAAGTACCTACTATTTTAGGTTATTCATGAAACTAACAGAGCTCAGCTACTGGATGACGCCTTTGATTTGGCCAGGTTTGTATTTTATACCTATATGACCTTTGTCCTTAGTTATTGCAACTTAGTTACTGGACCTCTGTATATGCGTTATTTGCAACACTTTTTTGTAAATAGAGCAGGCATTCTCGATTATGGAGTGGCTCTGAACCTAACTGCATATCTAGAAAAGGAGAGGGATTACATTCCATGGTCCGCTGCTGGAAACAGCCTGTTTTACTTGGACTTGATGTTGATATCAACTCAAGTATATGGCAAATGGACGGTCAGTAACCTATTAACGATCTCTTTAGTAGCCAGCTGTCTCAAATGAAATTATTAAACATAACTTTTGATTAGAACTTTATGCGGAGACTCGTAACACCAGCCTATGAAGCAATCGGATTTCAGGATTCACCTGAATCGCCTCACTTGGAAAGGTATACACTATACCAAGCTGTGCGAATTACAATACATTGTACTACAGCTCATAATCTTTTTCCTGTTGTAAGGTTGAACCGTGTGAATTTAATTTCTTACGCTTGCAAATATGGACATAAAGGCTGCATAAACGAGTCGCTCAGTCTCTATCATAAATGGATGGCTGATCCACAGAATGCAAAGTAAACTTTCACACTATTGCTTGTTATTTCTACGGGATTTCTCGATGCATATTCTTATTTGCAAGCATTTTATTCCAGAATTTCTCCAAGTTTGAAAGGTGTAGTTTGCTGCAATGCGATCCGTTATGGCTCACAAGTAGAATGGGATTTTGCTTATAAGGAGTACAATATTTCCAATGTTGCTTCTGATAAAAATACATTGTTAGCAGCTATGGGATGTTCACGAGAACCGTGGATCTTGGCAAGGTAGGCCACTTTAATTTCAATCGAAATATTTATTCAGAAATAGAACAAAAGTGCAAAAATTTATATATAGGTTATTCAACAATTTGGTTATAATTTTTGTGTGCAGGTATCTTAAATGGTCATTGGATGCTTCAACAGGAATCCGGCAACAAGATGGAAGCTCAGTTTTTAGAAGTGTAGCTGCAAACCCTGTTGGTCGATACATTGCATTTGACTTTTTCCGCGATAAGTGGGACATCTTATTGAAAATGTAATGCCATGAATTGATTGGTTTCTACATGACGTACAAAACAAAAGCTGTTAGATAAAACTAGCAAACTTTTCACTTGAGTTGCTAGCATTTAAACAAGTTTAATTTGTTTCTGCTCTATATTCATCCCTTTCATTTTAATCAATAGGTATGGAAATGGATTTTTTGCACTTTCCGACATGATGAAAGCGGCAGCTCGGCCATTAAACTCTCATTTCGATTTACGACAAGTGAGTTGTTCATGTATGTTCTTTTAAAAATATATGATGCACTCCATTGCTTTACTTCATATTTTGAATAATGCCAGTTTGAAGAATTTGGCAAGCAACATGAAGGTGAATTTGCTTCAGCCACTCGTACCTACAAGCAGGCTCTAGAGGAAACTAAGGGCAATGCAGCATGGATGGATCAACATTACAGCACAGTCAGCGATTGGATCGATATGGTCGATGGCTTCACAGGTAGCGGACAGTGATTTAATCACTTTATCAAAGCAATGCAGTAATATTATAGAGTGCTGCACATGTAATGCATCAAACAAGATATGAATCCCAGAGTTGGTAACATGTGTTATTTTTTATATAATATAGATGCCATTTTATTTTTTAAAAAAATATCTTTATGATAATATCTAAATAACTTAAGAGAACAGCAAACAGTATAATTTACTAATAAATTAGCCATTTAGGAAATTAAATTCAAAAGCTTATTTTTGTAATGTAAAGAAACCAATAATAACAAGATGCTCTATGAGCTAGAAATCCTAGTTTTATAGTGGCATATTTTGTATGGCGTGAATGAAAAATCTGAATTTTGTTGCGAGCATCTTCAAGTACGACACGTGCATACATACAAACTTATATGTTAGATTCATACAATACTGACCAAAGCTCAGGCTAAATGCCGTTATTATATAACTAAAATCATTGTTTGTAATACATTTAATTGATGATTGCTATTTTGTACAAAAATACTTCTATGCATATAGTGAAAAAATGCGTACTTTTATAATGGAAGTTTCCAGATCAAAAACGCTTAAAATATAGAAACAATTCAAGCTTGAGGATTCTTCTTGGACTTGCCTAAATGGAAAAGTGTTCGGAATTTTCCAGGACCTTCCCACATTCCTCTGCAACACACGTATGGTACCATATGTATATGTAGCATAATAATGTAATAAAAAAAGTGTTTTCTGTATATCAAATGACTTACTTTAGCAATAGCTGCCAATAGAGTTCAGGCATGAAATCTTTTTTCATCATGTAGGCTGACCATCTTTCTTTTCCCTGGTCAATGGGAAACGTTTCCAAAGGCTGTGCGTTGAAGTCAAACTCGGCAAGGATGCAGCGATTGTAGCCGGTAATTAATGGACAAGATGTGTAACCATCATACTGCATTTAAAACATGCGAAATATCAATTCTGAAATCTTACAATTACAATAGTACAGTATATGAATTCCAAATAACTTAAATTGTATGGCGCGCAGGTAGGATTGCCATATTTTTAGTTGCACAATATGAACTGTCTTACTTTAGCACGAAGGTCTTTTCCTTTCATGTGCCTGACCATGTTACGGTACAAGATCCCTGTCTGAGCAGCTGAATAGAAACAAACCCACTAGATTACTATCAATTAATACATAAATTAATTATTAATATAGTATATATTTACCAACTGCTGCAGCGGTTTTTGAAGTTGGCACATTCGTACAATCTCCAATGCCGAAAACGTTCGCATATTTAACATGTTGCAATGTTAATTTATCTACGTCCAGCCAACCATTGACATCAGCCAATGGGCTTTTTGCAATTGCATCATAAGGTCCAGTAGGCGGGGCAACGTGTAACATGGAGTACTGAGTATTTCCACAACAATATGGCGCCCGATGACGTCATTAATTTGCATTTCAGCAGGCAAACTGCGATTTACTATAGGGCGTTACCTCAAAAGTTTGATTTTTTCCACCTGGATCATCCAAGTTCTCGAATACTGCTTCCTTTTTATCAGTATTGACCTCAATCAAATTTAAGCGATGGTTCACTTTGATTCCACGTGCTGCTACAACTTTCCACAAGGCATCTGCGTACTTTTTCACTCCGAAGATGACGGGCAAGGAAGTATTGTAGATTACTTGGCAATTTTCTCTTTTCTTATGCTAAGACAATGCATTTGTTTCATCTGCCCTTTAATACAGTTCAATAATTCCTAGATTACGCAACCTACCTTTCGTAGATAGGCATCTGTCAAATACATGATTTTTTGAGGAGCTCCTGGACATTTAATCACAGTGTTTGGGAATGTAAATATGGCGTTTCCATTCTCAAGAGCCTTCAATGCTGTGAAGGTCTTTTCAACTGTCTTCTCAGAGTAATTCGAACAAACACCGGGTGTTTCAAATGCTTCCGGAAGCCCTTTGATCTGCATATTTCATTTTAGTAAAGACCAGAGAGTGTTCTAAGTTACTGTAATATATTATTAGGTTTGGAATTTGCCACCTGTTCAAAACGTAACTGTAGGCCCATTGCAACGATCAGGTATTCATACGTGCAACGGTCACCTTGTGATGTTATCACAGTGTTATTTGATGGTTCGAAGGCAAGTGCCTTGTCTTGGATCCATTCAGCTTTCTTGGGTAACACATCTTTCATGAATTTCTGAGACTGCTGCAGTGTTTTCACTCCACCACCAATCAATGTCCACATCGGCTGATAGTAATGCACCTATATACATGTGCATTATATACAATTAAAATGTGCACAGTGTAGCTTGATTTTGGAGCAACACATCCTTATCGTTCATTCAAAATAAGTTGAGAAAAAAGGCGTGGCCATATTCGAAGCTTATTGGATAGCGAAAACCACGTGATATGTGGGCGTGAGTAGCAGCATGGATTCCGATATCTTGATTGGTAGCAGAATCCACAAGACACGCCTTTTTTCAATGTAGCCAATCGCGAGCACCGCTTATGCAACGCCTTTTTTCTCAACTTCTTTTGAATGGATTATAGGTGGAAAATGTAGCAATTAAAGATAAATTGTGAGATAACATTATTAGAACGCTCCAGGCTATTCAACAATAAAGTGATTTATATGATTTAGCTAGATGAGATTTAGATGTGAATTATTCAAAATTATAAAATATAGCATTACAAGGAAAATTTAGCAATTACATGGTTTAATAATCATCATTCAAAGATACACGTGTCCAATTTGCTTTATAATGTGTTTATCTTTGTTGTAGAGGGACTTGGTGATAACAAGATAACAAAAACCTTGTGAAAGTGTTAACTTCCTGCTTAAAAGAAATACTCCTCAGTGTACGAAGTGCACACCCAATTTCCAACAACTTTCCTTATTCATTTAAGAAAATTGAGTAATTTTTCTACTGCATTTTTGCGAAAACACTTTCAACTAATTTAGATATCTTTCTAATTATATAAGTGTGAACTACAGGCGTCAGAAATGTTTGGAACTATTCCAGTAAGCGCTATCTTTAGATTTTGAATTGAGGTTTGAATAATAATAGAATTAAGCTTGATAATACGAGATGACACTATTCACATTCTACTAGATTATATAACCTAAATTTTTAAAAGATAATTAATTATTTACGTCTCTTGGCTCTATGATAGCCACTTGACCTGATCCAAATTTGTTGGCCAACTTGGCAGCCATACTACATCCACCAGCACCACCTCCAACAACCAGCACTTTGTAACTCCTGCCAGTGGCCAAATTTCGGCCATATTTTTGCGTGTCTTCCTGTTTGCTGTAATCCACAAAAGCTGTAGACAGATTTCTCTTGGAAATTTTCTTGAAAATGGCCAATGTCCTGTTGGAATTGTTGGCCACACTACGAATCATGAAACTTGCAGCCATCTTCAAGCTTGTCAAACTGCAATCTGGCATGCTGTAGATATACACTCATCCTGTATTTTAGATTTCCCTATAGCTGCATTCGCCTGTGACAGCTGTTAACACTGTTATGTAAAATCATTTTTGATGTAGTGCCAACAACAATGATAGTAACTTTTTGCCCCTCGTTGAGAATATTAATTGATTTCCTTGTACATATTAGGTGCATTAACTAGTTAGGAATATACTCATGGGTTTTTAGCTTGAATTGTTTCGATAAATTTGTAGTTTCCGGGAAGGTTAATTGGCAAGAGTTTCCTCGTTGGGCTTAACTTTTCATGATGTTTAATTGTAGTTACTGTGCAATGTCGTTAGTGGTGAAATCAAGGTCGAACAAGCGCGGAAGAATAGCCTCGAAACGTTCACTTCAGATTTATATGTCAAGTTTAATATCAATTTGTGCACTTATTCCACCTCACAATTAAAATTTACATGCACTTGTTACATAAAACTGAAAATTCAGAGCGTTTTTGCAGGTTTGCTCAAAATTATTTCAATTATTTCAATTTGTGTCGACACAAATTACAATGTTGCCATGAGTAATATAATACTGGCTATCGTGTTTATTTTGTTTCTATTCTGGATGTAGGTATTTGGTAATCATCATATACGGATATCAAGTTGACTTTGATCAGAGTTAAAATAGTATGTAATTGATAAATTCTTTTACGAACATCGGAAAAACGTCCATTTACACTTCTCGTGTCAGCACACTGGTAAACATGTAGACAAAGAATAGTTTTTAAATTCAATGTTATAGACCTACTTATACGTTTATTTATACTTCATTTAAATAAAAATGTTGCCTCAATGTTTATCTTCATCTTCCTGTCTTGATACTGCATTGTATGATCTAAATTCAGATATAAATTCAGCAAAGAAATCTTAAATGTTACTTAAAAAAACACTTGTTGGCGAGTTGCAATGAAATCTATCGTTTTATCATCTTATTGTTGTAGCTCATTGCTTATTTTGATAAAATCCACTTTTGGCATAAAACTATAGACTGTTTTCCATAAACATTATAATCAAAAAACACTATAACAAGTGCTATATTTGTATCGGTGATACGTTATACCAAAATTATTTTTTGAAACTAATTCAGAAGCTTTGTTGCAAAAAGTCATATTGTTCCAACAGCAACAAAGTTGTCAAATAAGGCTATTGAACCGGCCTTTTGTGCACTATAAAAACATGGTCATTTTTAATCTATAAACACCCAGCACAAAGAGATTGCATGTGATCGGCCACGCCTACATCCGGTTGCTATGGAAACGGCCCATTCTCTTCTCTACCCTCTTGACAACACAGCCAAATCTCATTCACTGAACACATCCAAATTTTATCGTTTCATCTATCGGTGGAAGGGGATTTAATCATCTATTATTTGTCATAATGACAACTCATGAATGGCTGTAGCCTACTAAAAACCTTGCTAATTATTCAAAATGGCGAAATTGTGTTGTCTCCATGTCCCCTGTTGCGTGCAGCATCTGCGCCAAATTTTTGAAATGTATGTTTGTGAGTTGTGACGCATATCATGTTTGACCAATCACATTTCGAGCTATTTAGTCGTTCATATAAAAGTTTGTGGCTCTCATTTTCGCGTTTCAGAGTAAATAAGTGATGCGATCATGTCGTGGCTACTATTTCTGTTCTTGGCATCATTGCTGTTTTTGGCTTGCTCAGCAGCCTCTGTAAACAATGCAACATCTTCATCATCTGCAAAGCCAAAAAAATTTCTTCTTGTACTTTTGGATGGATTTCGTTGGGATTATTTCAACACGTTGAACGCGAGTGGAGGATTTCAACGCTTGAAAGAAAGTGGTGTTCATGCACAGTATATGAATAGCATCTTCCCATCTTTAAGTTACCCATCTTACTATTCAATTGTAACCGGTACGTAAAGCTATATTTATTTAATAGTTTCTTCCATTTCCCAACTTCCAAACCGACCCCTGTGGCTGAGCTTTCTCTGAATAATTACATCCTAGTATTGTGGAGAAAACAACATTATTCATTTTTGCAGAATTATTGTTTGAAGTTGTCTCTTGGGAAAGATGTTCTACTTTTGCCCCACATAATTGCATGTGCATTTAAAAAAATGCATTTATTTCCGGATGCTTAAGATGCATAATGGAATAATGAGTTGGCAATTCGGTATTAAAAGAAGGAAATTCACATACTTAAAGTGGGTTGGTTGACAACATTGTGCAATTTCCGGCAAAATGGTCATCTCTGTCACTTGTTTTCGAGGTCACATGTGACTTTACAAAACTTTCTCTTTGAATTATGGTGCATGTGAATAAGGAAATGTACAATTTGTTACGCGTCTCGATTTGTCGCTATTGGCATGACATGGCGTGGCATAAATCCAAAACAATAAAGAAAAGCACACACTACTTATGCATCTTGTATGCACGCAGTACACTCAGATACTAAAAATTGTTGGTAATGACAAAAACAATGTCTGCATTCAACATTAACACTGTGGTCAAAATTGTTAATAATTTGAAATTATGGCAAAGTCGCATTCATGATCAAAGTGTTTCATAATTTGATTTGCCACACCAGTTTATAATTTTCATCATGTTGACCCGATTTGGATTTGATTTCCATTTAAACAAGTTTTCAAAATTATGATCGCACTTTGACAGAAGTTCAAATTCAGCCAAGAAAAATTCATGATTAAGAACTTGCATAGACTGTTCTTTATTGAGTAGGCAATGATTTCTGTTATCTATTTTGCATTTTAGCTGCTATGTTCATATCTTTTAACGTGACTCTAGAGATTGTGACTTATACACAAATATTGTACAAATTATTGTTGGTGTATTTCTTAGGTTTGCACCCGGAAAGTCATGGAATTGTGGGAAATGTGATGTACAATCCTAATTCAGAGGACAAATTCTTCATGACGGCTTCATCGGCCTTGCCATCACACAGTCACTGGTGGCAAGGAGCTGAACCTATGTGGATTACAACCACAAAGAATGAATTGAGCACTTATATGTATTTGTGGCCCGGTTGTGAAGTGACCATCAATGGTGTGCGGCCCAACTCATGCGATCCGTACAGCAAACAAGTTGGCACCTCGAAGTTCCTGTATCATATCGATATGATCCTACATGACTTCGCTAATAATGCTGCCCAAGTTGGCTTCGTCTATTGCGAATGGCCCGATGCTGTAGGTCATCTGAATGGTCCAGAATCTCCGCAGATGAAAGATGCCATCAAATCTATGGATGATGCCATTGGTCAGCTCTTGGACAAAATCAAATCTCTCAAACTTTCTGAAGAGGTAAGATGTCCTTCCAGAGATTTTTAAACCCAATCACAACTCTTCGAAATGTGTTAAGATTGACATGAACAAACGTTGTTGGCTTTCAAGAACTAGAAATTAATTAAGAAATTGTGCCCAAATTTGTCAGCAGAAATTAATTGACGTTCATATATTTTAGCTGAACTTGGTGATCGTGTCTGACCACGGAATGACCAGGACTGATGGTCAATCGATAAGAAGAATTACTTTAAAGAACAATTTAGATTTAAATGATGTAGAATACATTTTGGATCGAGGTGCAACTGTAGGAATTTATCCTCTTCCTGGAAAAATGGATAAGGTGTGTTATTGTATTTATTACTGTGTATCCGATTAATTCTGGAAATTGACATTTTCTTCTTCGGTTTCTAGGTGTTTGCTGATCTTGCGCCTATGCAAGTTGAAGGAAAAATATATTTATGGAAAAAGGACATGATACCAGAATCTCTGCACATTAAGCATAATAATCTAACGGCTCCAATTATGGTTGTTGCTCGGACAGGATATTTCATTGAAGGGGTAAAATTATTATTCTTATCATATTACGTTTTGATTTTTTTATAATTGAGCAAGCTGAAATTGATTACATATTTATTATTCTGCCAGATCCTCGACAGTGCCAAGCAAATTCCTAATTTGAGTGCGCTCACTGAAAAGTTTTGGAACGGTTTTCATGGATATTTAGATGAAAACAAAGATATGAGGGCCATATTTCTGGCATGGGGCCCAGGTAATTACGTACTTTGACTGTAACATGATTGAATTTCAAGCAAAATTAATTTGAACACATTTAACTCGATATTTGTCTAATAACTTTAAAAAAATAATGCAGAATATTGTTCGCATACGGTTATTTTAAACATATACATTTCTATCAATGACAATTAATTTCTGTATTTTCCTACCAGATTTCAAGAAAAATTATTCTGCTCCGGCTATTAATATGACTGATCCATACAATGTGATGATGAAATTAGTCAACCTTCAGCCATTGCCTAACAATGGCTCATGGAATGCCATCAAAAACATCTTAAAGAACGATTCCTTAGCGAAACAAACAA
>WWPM01008479.1:0-14244 GCA_023279145.1 Glomeris maerens | reverse complement strand
TTTTTTTTGCAATATTGTTGCTATGTAGGAGGTGCAAAAGCATTCTGTTCATACGCTGGTGTTCAGATCTCTGAAACGCACTCATGATATGTTCCTGTCTGACCAAGGAAATCCTCCACCACCGGACGAGAAAGCGTACATATACTATATTTATTTGGCGCAAATACTGTTTACTATGTGGTATTCAAAGCACGTTGTATTTGTGATCTTTTAGAGAAAAAATCAAGCTGGCATGTAAAGCACGAGATGAATACAAGCCAGTGATGCACCTTGTCCAAACCAATAAAGCAAAAGCTGTTAGAGAATACCATAACAACCCTGATGACGGTATAATGTTTGATAAGTAGTAAATCGGTTTCCAAAAGTTCTTGCTAAAACTTGTAAATTTTCACTTGAATTTTCAAATTGTCACTAAAAATTTTGGAAATTTGAAAATTTTCACTAGAAATTGTTGTGTATGTAGCACCTATAAGTAATGTCTGATTATTTATTAGTACTCTTGAAATTATACCAAGAATGTCCTATTGAAATAAGCATAACATAAAACGGATATTTAAAGCAATTAAAAAATGAAAATAAGGGAACTGATGAAATGAACGTTCAAATCCTTTTTTATTGATAGTGTTGTGTAAATGCAGCTATATTTTTAAAATTTTATATTATAATGTTCTACATGTAAAATGCTGTCATGCATTTAGTTACAATTTGACTCTTACATAATTATTTGGAATTAGGAAATTCAGAAATAGACGTCTTGGAAAATACAGCGCCAATGTCTACTAGGTACAAATATCACGCCATTTTTTCATTTCACCAGTAATGATTACCCAAGCCGGGTACTGTTTTATTTGTAAAAATTGTTTATGTATAGTGAAAACATGCAAAGTGGTCAGCAAGTGACAGATATAGTTCCGATGGACAATCCTACTCCGCATGTGACTACTATTTTGCCACCTCAGGTGCCAAAACATGTTACTTATTATTTTCCCGAAATTGAACAAAAATCAATATGTGACTGTTACTACTTTTTAGACAATTGTTACTACAACTTATCAACAGGCATTGATTCCACGTAAATCTGCAATTATGCCCAAACCAAAATGGCATCCACCATGGAAATTGTATAGGGTAGGTTAGGATTGAGTTGTTATTTTGCGAAATAAAAAAAAATTGCAATGCTTTATTTTTATACAATCAGGTAATCAGTGGTCATCTTGGTTGGGTAAGATGTGTGACCGTTGAACCTGGAAACCAATGGTTTGCAACTGGCTCATCCGACCGAGTTATCAAAGTAATGTGGCATTCATTTTTAATGACAAGAATTTTTCGTTCATTACTTTTTCCAATAACAGATATGGGATTTGGCAAGTGGTCAGTTGAAGTTGTCACTCACTGGTCATATCAGTTCAGTGCGGGGTTTGGCAGTCAGTACACGTCAGCCATATCTTTTTTCTTGTGGGGAAGACAAACAAGTGAAATGTTGGGATCTTGAATATAACAAGGTGACACCTTCAAGTTCCTACATTCTTTAAAAAATATATGCTTCTCGCAGTGTATTCGGTTATCTCTTATAATGTTGGATTGTAGGTAATACGGCATTATCATGGACATCTGAGTGCAGTTTATGCTTTAGCACTTCACCCAACAATTGATGTTTTGGTTTCAGCGGGAAGGGACTCGGTTGCTCGGGTATGCATGTGTGTTTATTGGCAAAGTTGACCTCTGTTGTATAAATTGCTAAACTGTGCGCATAGAAATATGAAATTATAAACAATTTAAAAGCATTATCAGTGGAAGTTATATGTTATCCGGAACCTAATTGTCAACTGAATTTGCACAATTTTACTATGTATCATATTCAGTTACAAGGAACATGGATTTATTGATTTGTTATTTCACTTATTTGAGGTTTGGGACATGAGAACCAAAGCTAATATTCATACCCTATCTGGACATACAAATACTGTTGCTGATGTTATATGCCAAGCTGCTGAACCTCAGGTAATTTGAATTTATTAAACGACAAATGAGGATTGATTAATTATTTTACCTAATATATCTCTTTTTTTAGATTGTCACCGGTAGCCATGATTGTACCATTCGTTTGTGGGACTTGGTTGCTGGAAAATCTCGAGCAACCCTAACGAATCACAAGAAGAGTGTCCGTGCAGTAGTATTTCATCCCTCATTGTTAGTTAATATATATGCATCACAGATAATTTCACTTGAATAGTTACTTGTGTTTGAATTGGTGTTATTTTGACAGATACAAATTTGCTTCTGGTTCGCCGGATAATATAAAACAGTGGAAATGCCCAGATGGAAAGTTCATTCAAAACCTCTCTGGCCACAATGCCATTATTAATTGCCTAGCCATGAATACAGATGGAGTTTTGGTTTCAGGAGGTGCAGTAGTTTTTTAATTCAGCTATAGAGATAATACGTTTGAAAAATAAGAGTTAATAACAAGCACATTGACCATTGAATTTTCAATAGGTGACAATGGCACCTTACATTTCTGGGATTGGAAAACTGGCTATAATTTTCAGAGATGGCAAGCTCCCGTGCAGCCAGGGTCCATTGACAGTGAATCTGGAATATTTGCTCTCACATTTGATCACAGCAGCAGCCGTCTGTTGACTGCAGAAGCAGACAAAACCATTAAAATTTACAAAGAAGATGACTCTGCGGTATGTGTGATTTATCTCGTATTCATCTAATATTGTGAATTTAAGTGGGATTTTGTATTCAAATACAGACTGAAGAAAGTCATCCTGTCAACTGGAAGCCTGATATTTTGAAAAGAAGACGATATTGAATCAGCATCTTTATTTTATATGTGTTTGTTAATTTTTTGTCATCAAACTTAATAAAATCTTCTAACTTTTCTTTAATTATTCCATTAGAAAGAGTCATTCTGGGTTTTGCACTGTAACATGTCTACTGACACAAGCTTTTTATGGTATTAATATGATTTTATTTTATCTTACCAAAATTGATATTCAAATGGAATGAGGTTACGATTTTTCAATTGAAAATTTGTGCAACAGGTAAAATATACTTTTATTAGTTTACCCATTTCATGCATCATTGGAAAATTTTAATTTGAATGGAAACCTCACGAATTTATAATAATTTGTAAGTTGCGGAATTGAGAAGTTTGTGAAAACTTTTTATGACATATCGAGTACATTTTTCTATTGGTTTGAAGCAAATAAAAAAATAAAATGCACCAAGCTATTTGCGAAAAAGATTTTCTCCAAAATGAAAATTGATTTATTGGTTATAATTACGTATGTGGACTGCAACATGCAGACTAAACAACTGAGTAAAATTAACCACAATTAATACCAGGTTGTGACGAAAAGTATTATATTGGTTTGTATTATGCTACTGTTCCATGAAAACATAACTGCAGA
Source organism: Glomeris maerens (assembly GCA_023279145.1). Taxonomy (NCBI): domain Eukaryota; kingdom Metazoa; phylum Arthropoda; class Diplopoda; order Glomerida; family Glomeridae; genus Glomeris; species Glomeris maerens. The sequence goes on along the minus strand of WWPM01008479.1, from coordinate 10,825 downwards.
CTGTCATCTAGAAACACGAGTACAAAATCGTTTAATTTCACTAAAATTGCTCTTTTTTATGAATATCATTTTGCCATTTGTTACAATAGTTGGGATTATATCGCATTGTGTCAGTGGTTTATATGACATGGTTAGTGGATGATCCCTTTCTGGAAGTACAAAATGGCGGCCCCTGAAGATGGCAATCCTCACGTGTTCTTCGACATCAAAATAGGAGAAGAGAAAGGTTAGTAACTGCATTTTCATCTAATGTTTCAGTGAGCATGAAATCTGAAGTTAATGTCTTGTTGAAGTATTTAATTTACTGCTATATATATTTGAAATATGTCCGTTGTTTGCAGTTGGACGTATAGTCATCGAGTTGTTCAAACATTTGGCCCCTAAAACTGTGGAAAATTTTCGAGCTTTGTGCACCGGTGAAGCTGGAGTTGGCAGCTCAAACAAGCCATTGCATTATAAAGGATGCGGTTTTCACCGCGGTCAGTTTATTCCGTTCCTTTAATTAATTATAACGACAAAAATGTTCATGTGCCCATGCATTCGATCATTCCCTGCTCTTTTTTATTGCAGTCATAAAACGGTTCATGATTCAAGGTGGAGATTTTACTCAACACAATGGTACTGGCGGTGAAAGTATCTATGGGGAAAAATTCGAAGACGAAAATCTTGACACCAAGGTAAACGTATTTTAATACGCCGGTGTTTCCCCGCCTCCTTATTACCATAGTTGCTATAATTGGTCCGCATCCAGCACGCTGATTATGGATAGTGGGCGGGGTTTAACCGTTGCACCAGTTCTCAAAAACTTTATCGTGTCAATCATGGGAACTGGGTAAATTTGTGAATTACGATTTATAGAACAACAGAAATGGTTTCCATGTGACTTTAAAAATATATTTATTTAGGAAATATATATTAACCAATTTTTTGCAATTAAAGCTTATTGTGAATTTTCATACATTAGTGGAAAAAAGCATTTCTGGAACGTATATGATGATGTGACCGATGTGTACTCATGTATGATCGATGGCCAGTCTATTTGATAGCGTTTTATGTGATGTACAGGACGTTACATTTTATTTTGCAGAATCGTAATTTCAATTCTAATTAATTATTCAAAGCTGAGGGAAAAATTAATTGCAATGAATGTGATACTATGTATGAAAAATTGTGAAATTCTCCCTGAAATTTCTTAGCATGATTCACCATTTCTGCTGAGCATGGCCAATTCCGGCCCAAACACCAATGGTTCCCAGTTCTTCATTACGACAGTTGCCTGTCCACATTTGGATGGTAAACATGTGGTTTTTGGAAAAGTTAAGAAAGGATTGGGTGTTGTTACACAGCTGGAATCTGTTCAGATTGGAGAAAATGACAAACCAATTCAGGTAAGATATTGAAATGCTTATCTATCTGATAATGATAATAATAAATCTATAGATTCCAAATCATATTCTTTTCAGCCATGTATTATAGAAAACTGTGGCCATTTCAAACCAGGCGAAGACTTCAATTTGAATGAAAATGATGGTCTGGATATTTACCCAGCATGGCCAGAAGATTCTGAACTGGATTTCAATAAAGTATGTATAAAATTCAACAAAACATATAATATAATTCCACTCGTTGAAAAGTTTCTCCAAAAATAAAACTTTGGTGTTTTTGTAATGAAAAAACAAGATTGTTTCACGAATTAAAATGTCAAATACAGTGGAACCTGTCTAAGTTGAACGCCCAATATCCAAAAAAAACGTTCAACTTATACGGGTGTTCAAGTTAGACAAATAAAAAAAAAATCTAAGAAAATTTTTTAAACTGTATTGAACATCATGGGAATAGTTGTTTGTTTCCCATTATATATTTTGTTCTCAATCTGGAGCAGCAACATGTTTTCATATGCTGAAGCATGTTGAAACGTCGAAACATTTAGTCATAGCATAATCTTTAAATTTTTGAACCATGTCTAAAGGCCTCTCGACTTGAAATGGGGCGTGGCCTAACGAGTTTTGCCGCCGCTCCTGGGCAAAGTCTCACTCTATGTTTGGGGTTGAGGCAGGTCGGAGATCAAGGGAAAAGTTCAACTTGAAAGGGGTGAAAAGTGTGAAAATGTCATTGAGTGGACTCAGATTGTGTTCAAGTTATAAGAAGGAGGGGTTCAACATAAAGAGGTTACGCGCAATGTTAAGTCTATGAGCAAACGTGTAGCCAAACTTTACGTTCAAGATATGCAAGTTTTCAAGATGAACAGTTTAAATTACACATGTTCCACTGTACTACTAAATTTTAAATATGTTAGTATTTGCCAATAAATATTTTATTTTATAATGGAATTGGCTTTATTAATTATATCAACTTCATATTTCCTGATAAGCATTTGTAGATTTCTGTAAAAAATAGCTCAGTTTTAAACTTGAATTTGCCAATAAAGTTTCATGAACAGCTGGTGTGTTGTTCCCAACATATAAACAACATTTCTATTGTGCAGTTTGTTTTTCTCCATATTTGACATGTTGCATTTTGCAGAAAGAAGTGGTAAAAGAAGCGGCAGAAAATATAAAGGAAACTGGGAATAAATATTTCAAACAGCAAGATTATATCGAAGCCAACAGGAAATATAAAAAGGCTTTGAGGTCTATTGCAAAATCTTTGCACGAAAATGCCACGTGTTTCACACATACCAAGTAACTCAATTTTAGGTATCTGAACCGACTTCATGAAGTCAATGAAGATAACAAGGATGAGGATAAACATTTGGCAGTTTTGGGGTTGCCGTATATTTTAAACAGGTAAGATTTAATAATAACCCTATTTAAAACAAATGATAAATTGTCTTTTTTTCTTAACACTGAATGTAATGCTTTGGAATAATGAAAGAATTGTTCTTTATAGTGCTGCTTGCAAGCTGAAGCTACAACATTATGAAGAAGCATTGGAAGACTGTAATGAGGTGTGGGAAACATTTGCCCTTGTTTCAAATATTAAAATGATCGTATTTGGTTCACTTTCAGGCATTGGATATTTCGCCGGACAACCCGAAAGCATTATTCAGGAGAGGTCAAGCACATCACGGCTTAAGGGACTATAAACGGAGTTTGGTATGAAATTGCAGAGGCATTAAAACTCATTAAAATATGAAATGATGTTGCTTATTTTTTGTTTAAAAATGTAGGCTGATTTGAATGCAGCTCTGAAGATTGCACCACAAGACAAAGGTACCGTTAACTAAACCCAGTTGGTGTTTTCGTTGAAAGTGCAATTTGTAAGTGCACTATTGTGATACTTTATTTGTAGCAATCATGGCTGAAATAACTGCAGTGAAAGGCGAGATCCAAACATACAAAGCCAAGGAAATTAAGGCTTATTCCCGAATGTTTCAGTAATTTTCCGTCGCACTTTTCCAAAGTTCCCACTATGCTTTTTTTGTATATCAAATTGGTAGTTAAAAAAACACAAGTATTTACAGTAGTGTAGATTGCAATCTTTTTTTCCTGCAATTCTGATTTTCTATTGCAAGGCTTACTACGCATTTTTACAACAAATCATCGTTATTTATTTAATATTAGTTGCAAATTTAGTAATCACTTAAAATGTTGAGGGTCACTTGGATCATTCCATCGATAATAACACTAGGCAACAAAATAAAACATTTTGGCTGTTTCCTGGTTCTAAATAGTTAACTCTCACTAATTTTGGGTCGAAAAAAACGAATATGTAAATGAAATTATTTTATTAGCTCTTGTTTTCGAGATACACGACAGCCCACTGGAGAAAGATATACTCGAGAAACCAATCGGTACTAGTCAACAAAAAGAACTTTTTTTCGTGTATCCAAAGCAAATTCAGGTGATTTACATGTAAAATGATACGCTGATTCCGAAAATGCTTATATTTTTCCCCTATCACGTCTAGATGAAAAGATATACAGTATTGAAATCTTTATTTTACATAAAATGTACAGGAGAAATGCTAGAAGAAATGCGACAATTTTTTCCCCTCTTGTTGCATTGTAAGTGTTATAACTCGTACACTATACATTTGTCGACATTAGTCGTTACTGCCTTTGTTAAAGTAAATTACATTTGCAACAATCTAGGCCAAACCGCAGATTTTTATGTCCAATGGTTTCCAAAATAGGAAACTTCAAATGTGGAAATTTTGTTAAAAAAAAAACAGAATTTTTTGGTTTTTCTCTACTTTCGGGACAAATATCAGCATAACCGTTTATTCTACAAGAAAGGACACTTGTAGTACGTTTCATTGGCTTTCATTTAAGCATTTGAGAGTAAGTCTTTGTGAAAGCAGTAAATTTTGACTGTAATGTTTCCCCGACCAATTTTATTTTCTGAAATTTGTGTATCTTGTTGTTAAATAGGTGGAAAAAAGTGTTCTAGCATTCTTGTTTTTTCAAAAAAAATATCCAACTGCGGCAGCAGATCTCAAAGTCTCAAAAAGCCATACAATTTTGAAAAATTGGTCCCCACGTTATTCAAACTTGAAGCCATGAATTTAAATGCGGTTTTCGTAATTCGAACCCTTTTTGCATTGTCAAAGTTCATTTTAATTCAATTTGACCTTTGACCTAATTTTGGGGTGACCCAGAGATGACCTTCAGAGGTCAAATGTCAAATCGGTGATATGGAACTTTGGCAATGCAATTTGAGTTCGAATAGTGAAAACCCTGTCTAAATTCATGAATCCGTGTTCGAATAAAGTGGGGACCAATTTCTGAAAAATGCTGCAAAATGGTGACTTTGAGCGTGAATAACGTCACAAATAATTTTTTTCCTACAAAACTGGGGTAGCCAAGTTGATTTTTCTCAAAGTGGTACTCAAATATTTATGGTTTTCAATATTATTAATTGGTGAGGGGAATTGAGGTTTACTGCTTTCACAAAGACTTACTCAAGAACGAGTCTGTAGACCCAATAGGTCTCTTGCAATCGTAAAACAAGTGAAAATTAGACTTGTGTACAGAAATCCCATCATTAAAAAAAATTGTGAGCTAATAGAAAGATTTTGACTTCAAATTCGTTTTCTACGTTTGAAAACACTTCAGAAAAACACAATGTTGTACCGGAAACAAAAATCGTGTTGCCTAGTGTAATCAGATTTAAAATAAAATTCAGCATGTTCCCAAGTAAAATAATATGAAAATCAAGACGAGCAGAATCTTTAATTGTCTAATGTGTTATACAAATAAAATGTAACATGTTAACTTCCTCTGTATGTTGAATACGAATATGGGTTAATGATGAGAGGCACGTGGTAATGTGAGAATAGGTCCTTTACTTCAAAAACCACCTAAAGAAGGTTTCGGAAATATGGAAAGTCATAGTTAGTTCTTTTATAACATCTACTGTACGTTCAGTTTGTAACACAATTATTTCATAAATTTTTGTAATGAGATCTAATAACTACCTCAACAAATGGGTAGAATCCGGCAACATTGTTTTCCTTAAAATACTTCCCTGTGTCAAAGTGAAGCTTATAAATTCCGGTTTTAAAATTTGGCGCACTGATTAGACCAGGACATCTTCCATCCGTGTTGGTGAAACTAATATTTCATGCATGAAATATTTTGCAAGCTATTTTACATACTTGTTGTCGCATTGTCTTATTACCTTTCTGTTATAAGATGCCACTTTTCATCAATCTGGTGGAATAAGGACACGTGTACATTTTTGCCTGGTACACCTAGACTTGTATCCAGTACGTGAGTTGTCAATGGAAAGTGTTGAACGGGCACATCCATTTCCTATAAAACAAATTTGGCAAGTGTTCATATTGGGTCATTCCACGTGAAATCAACAAATGTTGAATAAATTTGTTGCACCATGTTTTTTAAAAAATCTGAAATTGTACAGGTATTTAGTATACATATTAACTTAAACTTCTGCAAAGTTGTAGATTTTTTGGAGCTTTATATCGGACGCAAAACATTGCCGAAGCAACGACGGCGGCGATAATTTCACAAAAACAGCCTTTCTGCAAACGCAGATATCTCCTCACCTAATAGGTGTATCAATAAAGTTATAAGAACATTTTTTAAAGGCCAGGAAGAGTACTAAATAAAACGTTATATCACATTGTCGAGGAAACACGAAAGATGTCTCCCTACGGCGAGTCAAAGTTGAGCAATTTCTCTAACGTTTTTGAAGTTTGGGCTAGTGTATTTCCGGTTTGAAAACATGTTTTGAAATTCCAATTGCGTCAGCATAGTCACTCATACCGATAGATATACTGGAACTCGTATAATCTTCCAATTTGTTTGAAACCCCGGAGATTTGTAGAGTCAAATATTGGAAAATTTGAAAAACGCCATATTTTGAGATTTAATTCCCAATTTCTGACAGGTCTTAAAAATACACGGTTTGCGGGAATATGTACCTGGCATCATGATTAAAGACACCATGAAATAAAACTCGTGTTTATTGGCGCGTTTCTATTTTTTTCGTATTTTTGAAAAAGTCGAAATGAGACGAAAAAATTTGACATCATTGTATTTCACATTGATTTCAACCATTTATAGAATAAAAAAAATGTATTTTTTCGTCGCATTTCGACTACATCACACTTTGCGATTTTAATGTCTAATTTGACTGGCCTATAATACCGATATCAAAATTTGATTCGTTTTCTGCACTTTAGCGACTGCCTATAGTGTAGGTAATCTGCAGATTAGCCGAATACTGCACTTTAACAGTAACATATGGGGGCCGTCCATTTAATACGTACTCACAGGGGAGGGGTAGCAGGAAATGTGACGCATGAGTATTGGGCGGGGGGGGTTTCTTCCAATCAGAGCTCGCAATTGAAAACCTAGAAACTTGGGTTAAACCCGCATTTTGTGAAGAAATTAATTTAACTACAGTCAACTCCGCATAACTCGATACGCTCGGGAACCCAAAATCTTATCGAATTATCCGAATATCGAGTTAAGAAATTTCAAAAAAAAATTAATAAATAATTTATCCAATTTTTTTTACACTTTGTATTGATCACAAATTGCATAAGAAAAAGTTGTGCAATGTGCTTAACAAATGATTTAAAAATGAAAAGAAGTAATTTCTCACAGATGGCCTTCTGCTTAAGAAATGGATTGTCATTTACAAAGATAACAATGTTGTATTTGGCTCCAAACATTTTGAAACGTTTCCATGATTAAGCAGGATATGGACAGTGTGACAAGTTGCTGAAGTGACGGGTAGGGTTTCGGCGGCGAGGGACAATTGCCCTCTAGACAATCAAACATTTCTCGATATGCAGGGGTTCAGATAATCGTGATAGGCGGATTATTGAGATAAGCGATATCGATTTAAATAGCATTTTTAGCATTAAAAAGCCTATATTGCAAACCGGGACATGGCGGTAATATCGAGTTAACCGGAATCGAGTTACGCGAAGTTGACTGTACTTTGTATGTTCTGAAATTGAATTAATAAAGTAAAAAACAACTTGTTATAACTTAAATGCAGTAAAATAACAATTTTGATGAATCATAGTTATAGTCAATGTGTACGTACGGGGGGGTTGAGTGTGACGCCTGCATACGAAGGGGGGGAGGGGGTGTAAAATTAACTAAAATTGAGTACGTATTAAATGGACGACCCATATGCACCAAGATGAATGTGCTGTATTGACTGCAATTTTAATGCTTTTTGTCACGCCAAATGGGTTTTGTGAATTGTCCAACTCCATAATGATGTGTAATTCACCTTTCTCATTTAGTTTACTAATATGTTATCGTTTAGTTCCTCCATCAAACAAAATTGGAAAGACAGCTAGCGGAATAACAACTTGGCCAACCAGTCATACAAAAAATAATTGCGAATCTGTCATGTCATTCAATTTCTTGGTGCCAAATTTCACCAGTCTCAAAGTGCAACTCATATCTTTGAGGTTTGTGGCTTTGGAGTTTGGTTGCTATAACTGAAGTTTTAGTGTTCATTATAAACTCTCCTACAATGAGGTACTATAGCATGTATTGTATAAGAAAATAATCTATACTGTAAGTTAAATATATTTCAAAAATCGGTAAAATTGTTCATAGTTATACTTACAGCGATTTCTCTATCTACCACAGCAGATGACATTGAAGTACTGGCTGCAATTAGAAAAAGATAGGTTAAATTTAGGCTAATTTAGTAACTCTAGTAGTAGTTTAAATTGATCCAAGATTAATGAAGGTTGCTTATATACAGTATTAGCTGTACTGTGATGCATGTACTTTGAACATGGATACATACGTACATACATATCTTACAAGTTTCAAAATGTTGATGATGTCCTTGGGATGAGGTCCCTGTGGGAGTCGGTGTCGCTTGATGGCATTGGGACAAACCATTCCTTTCCATAAATTTCTGCAACCATCCTTCACTGGCTTTAAACATTTTCTTGTCTACATCGTTGATTTGATCATAAAGTATCCTGGCTTTCATCCGAGTTGCCGTCCGAGAAACATGTTCTCCTAATTTTCGTTTTTCAGCTATCCAATCCAGTAACTCTGCTTCCAGTTCCTCAAATATTACTTTTCTGCCAGCACCTTCTACAGACTTTCTTTTGCATCCTTCTGGGGTTTTTGCAAGTCGAACTATATCCGTTTATTAAATAGTAAATATGATTTCATCAATTAGTTTACCGAAAATTATCATTTTATACCCCGGGGGCGATATTCAAATCTCAGACTTTTGCCATGGGGTGCTATTAGAGATTGGGATGTTACTAGAGATGGGGCATTATTTCATTTTAACTGAATTTTATTAACACATAAACGAGAGCCACTATTCAACATCACTGTCGCCAAGAGCCTCAGCATCATTTCCATTTTCATCTTCACTTTCGCTGATCTCGATCCGGACTTCATAATTTAGAAAGCCAATTCTTCATTAAGGTCCACCACTCAATATTTTTCCCAATTTATGATTCTTATTTACAGGATTCAAGTTTCATTTAAAAGTAATTTGAACTTTTCTAAAATCATACCGATTGAAGTCTCCTTTTTCATCCAGTCACGAACACATTTCCGATCTATTTTGAACTTCCTCGCTGCTTCGGAAATTGTTTTTGCTTTGGCAAACTCAATCACTTTAAGTTTAAATGAAAGGCGGAAAGATCTTTGCTTTTTCATGGTATTCATCTCATCGCTAGTTCTCGGAAATTCTGAGAGAATGAAAGGTCATGCCCATATATGGTCCGACCTGAACAGTGAATGTGGCGCTAATTGGTGACTCATCAGAAAGACCAAGGGCAATCGAGAATTTTCCCTCCAAAACGGATGCATTAAGGCCCCATGGGGGGCTCGATCGCTTCTTCCAAGCCAAAATGGATTGTCCCGTGACTGACGTCATTATGGAGGAATCTTCGAATGTGAAACGTTCGACTACGTTTTCCTGGTTTTTCGCGACCAGGTGGTGGGTGGTGATCGTAGTTCGGGTTATACTTCCCCGTCTTGAAGGCACTTGCTGCCATAAATATAATAAAAATTAGCCAGATAGGCCAAGCTAACTAGAGCATTTTGGTCTTTAGTTTTTCATGATAGGTTAAACCAAAATTTTTGATGATTTTTTGAAATAAATCAAAATTTGAAGATTTTCTTCATACACTTTTTGAGTTTCTGATTAAACCGTTGAAGATAACAAGAAAAAACTATAGAGGCAAAGTTATTCAGAACATTATTTCAGATGGCACAGTTTTGCCCGAATTTGAAAATGGGGCCTCTTTGTCCGTAATTAATGTAATCAACAAAAACTTGCAGTTTTGGAAAAATCGCAACCCAGAATTTCATAAATTACAGACGAATGAGGACCTATTTTCAAATTCAGGCAAAACTGTGCAATCTGAAATACTGTTCTGAATAACTTTGCCTCTATAGTTTTTTCTTGTATCTTGAACGGTTTAATCGGAAACTCAAAAAGTGTATGAAGAAATTCTTCAAATTTCGATTTATTTCAAAAAATCATCAAAAATCTTTGGTTTAACCTATCATGCAAAATTAAAGACCAAAATGCTCTAGTTAGCTTGGCCTATCTGGTTAATTTTTATTATATTTACGGCAGCGTGTCTTCAAGACGGGGGCGTATTACCTGATCTATGATCAACACCCACAACCTGGTCGCGAAAAACCAGGAAAACGTAGTCGGACGTTTAAACATGCTTTTTTTCAAAACGTTTTCCACGCAGTGACGCCATCTAGCGGTGTCCGCCACATCTTGCTTTTTTCTGTATTCCTAAGTTATGGTTATACATTTCAGTGAATGTTCATTGTTGTGCTCATTACATTCTCACGTTTCTATTGGCTTGCTTTCGTGTCTCCGTACAAATTTTTCGATTGCAAGATTCGAATACAAACACAAACCAAAATAAAATAAAAAAAACACAAATTTTAATAAATACAGATTTACGTACATCTGAAACTGGAAACATGCATGGGGGCGCATCACCATTATTATACAGGGTGATTCAGGAGGAATAGTAAGCATTTCAGGGGTGATACTACATCAAATTTGCAACCAAAAACGCCATATGACATATGGGGCAATTCGGCATGGTTGCTGAGATAATGCCGATTTCAATAAATATCGATATTTTGGTACCTTTGCCTATAAAAACGCCTGTATCTTCGAAACTATTAGTTGCACGTCAACCAAAAAAATTCAATTGGAAAGTCCATGAAATTTGGATGGAAACCATGCAATTTCATTATTGTACCAACAGTATTTCAAGGTAGTATGTAGTTTCAAAAATGGTAAATGTCATTATTCTTAAAATTGACGATTTCTTGCAGCTCTCATAACTATCTGTATGTATGGCCTACAATGTGACATAC
>WWPM01008470.1:0-10596 GCA_023279145.1 Glomeris maerens | reverse complement strand
TTTTTTTCAAGCAAAATGAAATTTTTATTCATTAAAATACGACTGAAAAAGCAACAACTCTACCCCGTGTCCGCATTAACACACAAAAGCGAGAGTCAGATCATTTCATAGACAAAACTATTGGAGATTTCGTGATGATGATCAGGCTTCATGACGAGGTTTCAGCGCCACTTCACGTTCAAATTAATTGCAATTTAGAATAAAAAATAAAAATAAAAAACGCGCGCGCGCATGCATATTTGTCGATTTCCAGACGGGAATCTATTTATTTATTTTCTGGGGCCTAAACCAGCGCTTTGACATTGTTGAAACTGGTTCAAAATGTCAATTTCTAGACCAGAGTTCATCTGTCATTGGCTGTCTTCACTGTGGACTTAACTTGTATATTATTATTTCTTAGAACACTAAATAAATATATAAATTACTTCAAAATCAGCAGATAATTATAAATACTAGATTGATAATTATTAGTAGATATACGAGTAGAGGGGGGTCCAGCAATTGTGACAACATTTTAGGGGGGTCAGACGTTGTTTGACAATGCGTGACATGGGGGAAAAGGGGGGGGGGGGTAAAAAAGGTCAAATTTAGCATGACATCATTTGTGGACGACCCCATGACGCGCTGCGACCCACACATACAAAGTTTTTAAAAAACTTATAACTAAAAAGGATAAAATAATACCAAAATAAAAACCCTTTTAAAAAATCATGTTTTACAAATGCACTAAAAATTTAAAAATAATTTGCACCCATTTAAAATTTACAGCATCTACAAAGGAAAACGTGGGGCGCATTTGTCTCTGTACGAGTACATATACCATGAGTAGGAATGTATTTGTGTAGCAAAACGAAAGAGATGTATATACTGATGCGCCCCACATTTTCCTTTGTAGGTGTTGTAAATTGTTGTAAATTTTAAATGGGTGCAAATTATTTTTAAATTTTTAGTGCATTTGTCAAACGTGTTTTTTTTAAAGTTTTTTTTTCATAGATCAAACAAACACCACTCTCTGTATTACCTCATCCATGCGAGGACATATTCAGCGGTTTACAGTTTTTATTTGTATTATATCCAATACACGCAATTAAATCTACAAAACATTTAGAAATATTGAACGAATGCACGCAGTATACAGATTAATTAAATTGTAAAGGGCTTTCAATTGTATACTTCACTGTACATGTAAACATCTCATCAATATATAAGAATTAAAGGAAGATTCTTTGGCATTTTTTTGGTTTACTATATATAATAATAACATTGTAGCACAATAACTTGAGACAAAATTGTGTAAACTCGTGTTATTTCTAGTCAGCCGTACAAGGTGCGACTTACGTTAGATGTTGTAGATATAATAAACAACAAATAAAATCTACAATTTTGTCCTAAGTTATTAGCGTAATTCACAGTACTTTCTAAGGACTTTGTTTTCTCACACATGAGGGAAATGCAATTCATATATTCCTGATTTCATAAAAATCATTATGCTGGAATCTTGAATTCATACTAGATATCCAATGTTTTTAAAAAGCAATATAGACCTAAATTTCAGGACAGTAAAGATCACAGGGACTTGCATGCACCTGTACAAACCCTGATATAATAGTAACTACAGTTTCTGCAGTGAACTTGCGAGAAATGGAATGCTGATATTTAAATACAGTGGAGCATCGATTATCCGTCTCTCAATTAACCTTCACAGTTTTGATGCTTTTATTTACTGGTACATTACTGTATAGTCGATAATCTTTCTCGTCAACAATTTCGTTTACAAAATTGACCAAATATTTTCGACGAAGTTCTTAATAACCATTCCAAAACACTCACGTTTCAATTCTTTATTAACTTAATACAAAATCAAATCGTATTGTACTTCATTATTGCAATTTCTATAAAAAAAATACTTTTTTGGACAGAATTAGGGATATCCCCTCATATTGATGGGCCCGTGCCCGACAGATAAATAATCGAAGTTCCACTACAACATGTAAAAAATGCAATTTTTTAAATAAAAGTATGAAGGTCGCATACTGGACATATGTTACTTTTGCTTGGTCTTTTCAGCTTCTTGCTCACGTTCCAGCACATCAATCATCCCTACGTTGTAACCAGCCAAGTACATATGCAGCAAAGTTATACCGGTCTTCAACAACGACACTGGGGCCGTCACATACATGATCAGTCGGAAAAGACCGATGCCAAACACTGTGAACGCACATCAAATTAACATTCTATTATAGCAGGCTGTCGAGTGGAAATTGCAAACATACATAGGAATATATGAAACATCAATAAACAATCATGCAGGATATGGGAATCAAATAGAGTTCATTTATAATAATTAGGCTTTTGCAAAGCAGGCTGGAAAATACATATACGTATATATAAACTAAGTTTTCATTGTTCAGCTGTGTTGGACCAACTTTAATTATATTTAATATCATGTCTTTTGAAGTATAATCTTATTTAATTTCTACAAGATTTTAGACAAGATCAACTGAAATATCAACAAAAATTAGTAACATATAGGAATACTTGTTAGCATGTTATAAACATAAAGTTGTCATTTCATTTTCAAGTTATTAATACATATGCATGTACAATTTACCTATTGGACCTTCGACAAAGTGTAACAAGTAGAGCATTGCGTAGAAAAGTTCGTTTCCAGCACAGAATCCAAACAACACTGGCTACAATTCAAATGTCAATTGCTAGTTAAGCAACATCATAACTATAACTACGTATATAAAAATAATCAATATACTAACCCGTGAAGTATAATACAATCTCATTACAGGATTTCCAGCCACATCGACAAACTTGTGACTCGTTTTCCCTTGCATCAAGGACCTATTAATGTTTATAATAACGAATATATCATGGCAAATTTTGAAAGCAACAAATAATTAATACTGTATCATCACACTTACACCCAAACATGTACCCAATGGCCTGCAATATCAATTAAAGCACTCAGCTGAAACAAAAACATGTACTTTGGGTAAAAACACGAAAGGACCATAAGAAGACAAAGTGTTGCGCATCGATCCGTCAACTGATCCAAGATTGCCCCAAACTTGGTGCCTGCAAATGCATAATGCGATTTTACGCGTATCACGTATTTCGTGCAACTCTCTTGTGTAGCAACATATTGCGCGCAACTTGTCACATGTTAATGTTCCGAAATATTGCACGAGCAACAAACGCCCGCAAGAAAGTTGCAAAAGTGGAATTCTTACGTACTCTGGTTCAAAATACGAGCCGCATGTCCGTCAAATGCATCCAGAAGTCCGCTAGTTATGTAACACGCAGTGGCAAGAATGTAATTTGTCGGCATAAAGTAAAATGAAACCAGTGCCAGCAAGATTCGGGCGTAACCTTAAGAAAAATTGACGACAATAATCCAAATTATTCTTGAAATTAACGAGAAAGCGACGAGAATGGACACAAGTTATTACCTATCAAGTTGGGCACGAAAAGAAATATATTCTCGCCCATTTTGGTGATATTATTTTGGCCGTCAAGAGGAAAACTGGAGAAAATCGGAAAAATCACGCAGGTAGACGCATGTTCGATTTTTCAAATTAGAGATCGGCCGCAGTGGCGCTATCTAACGTGTTAAAGTCGAACTACAAATAAAATCATTCAGTTATTTTTACCAGGAAAAAAATTGTATTTGGCCGAACAAATTCAGCGGTTATTACATTGAATTCCTTTCATAAAAATTACATTCACGACGTGTTGAATGGCCCAATGAATTATATATATATATATAAAGCATGCGTATAATAAAAATACCGACATCAAATACGATAATTGTATATCGAGGTCAATAAAGGCCGAAATTTTACGATGCTGAACTTGTGATAGCAGAAATTGTGCAACATCGGTTTTAATAATTACCTGCAGCTAGCTGAAAAATCCTATAATTAAATTGTTTGATTCTTTGGAAAAAGGGAGCGTTCAACAATGACGTCACCGAAGTAGGTAGGTCGGTCGGTCATGCAGCTGAAAGTGACAAAAGATGATGGAAGAAGGGAGGTGGTTTGTCAGTAGGTGACGTCATAATATTTAACATGGAATTAAATAAGAATTTAAAGGGAAAAATTTCCGATGCCCATCTTCGTTTCTGTGAAGTTTTGTAGTTTTTAATAAATAAGACCGGTATGAACAATTGGTTTCTTTCCAATTATTTGATTTTAGCTTTGGAGTTTTTTTTAAATAAATGACGAAATGATGACAGGGGGAGGTAGGTCGGTTTTTCGAGGGCAATTTTTTGATGACGTCATTGTTGAACGCTCCCAATTAACTAGCTACGATGGAGCAGATGGAAAAACTTGCAGAATTCTTGGACGATTTGGATCTGGACGTATTGCAGGATATCACCAGCAAAAAGGACCGTAAAGGTTATTTGAGATTTGTGCAAAACGTCAAAATTGACGCTTTTAGTCAGGTTTCAGCGATGAGTCATCATTCAAAGCGATTACAAGTAAAGATAATAAAGAATAAAAGAAGCAAGAGAAGAAACTCGTTATTATATGCACGCGGAAAATAATTTCGAATTATTGGTGCGCAGAATCAAGTTGAAAAATTAAATGAAGACGTGGACAAATTGGGCCAATTTTCAGAATTCCTCTCCACAAAAATGCAAAAATTCAATAATAGTTTAGAAGAATGTGATCGATTGGCTGAGCATTTGCAAAGGAAACCATGTTCAACCAGTTCATCGGACAGTGACGGTAAAATTGCAATGAATTTTTGAAGGTACTGTTGACATAATTAATGAACGTCCCACAGGTGTACGACCGGATCCGGAAATAAAGCAAATCATGGATGCAAGGCCGAATTAACGAGACCGTAATTTTGCTTGACTTTCAATGAAAAGTAATTCAGATACCAACACATTATTTTCTACTGTAAAGTGCCATTCAAACTCCGATTTTTCCCCGCCATCATCAACTATGACCACGTAACTATGACGTCACAAAAAAACTCATGTGCACCCTGGCGTATAGATCATGCAACATCGTCGAAAAGAAAATTCGACTGTGAAATTACGTAATTAAATTTCTGTTACTTTCGAATTGAAATGTCAACAAACTGGCAAAAATAGTTGTAAAGAATATTGTTTTATGTCTGTCAGTATCGCATTTCGCTACATTGGAAGCATATTGCGTACAGCTTTTGATTTTGTACAAATAATGTAAAATTATCTAGTACTATGCAATAAAAACACAGATTCTTGATATAGGCGAAAATCGTATTCAATAACAACATTACAGGAGTTTTCAGAGGACACCGTACCCTTTCCGAGATCATTGATAAGGGGGAGAGTGGCCAACCTGATGCCTCGCGTTAATTTGGTCCGCCATGTTTCCCCCTCAAACTTCGCCTACCGCCACAGTACATGAAGGTAGCACCGTAGGGATATTCCGCCAACCCAACGCAATTTGAACGTCATCATGATGCGATCGTCACCGACCCAAAGCGCATTGCGACGTCATCATGGTGCGTTAGTTCTTTATTGGGTGACGGAAAACGCAGTTCCATTGGCGCGACCTGGCCGACCATAAACCGCGGAATTAAAATGGCGCCATCTGGCGGACCTTGGTTGAGAACAAAGCGACACGCGGATCGCGTCTCGTGATCGACGTGAGCCAACCGCCAATTTCTCCGCCCATTCGTGAAATTTATTCAACATGGGTGCATGTCCGCGGCGACGTCGACCGCTTGTTGCTGAAGGCCATCCTTACCATCAGGACAATAACGGAAAATGTCGCATGACCAGAGAAAATAATGACCAGCACTACGAATCATGTAAGCAAACGCGCAATCGCGATCGATCGAGAAGCGCCGTTGACGGCCTTAAACAGCGTCACCACTGCAATCTCCAAAAACGCGTTTTTAGGCTTAATAACATAGCCTCTTTTTTTTATATACATCGATACCCGACTATTCAATCGCTTTCCTCTCGCCATGATCCGACTCAATGTTTCAGCTCGCCAAGGTTTAGACGCCGTTCGCAGAACTCAATGGAGAATTTGTCGATTGGTAAGGTTGTATGAGATTCTATTACATAGAATGGGGAGGGCGTACATAGCTCAATGGCGACGCCCTTCGTTACCGCGTTCGGGGAAGACAAAAATTCAGCTCTTATCCTATTATCTCGCCTAAAATGGCCACTAGCACAAAAAAGTCCGGCTTTAAAGATACTCGTTTGACAAGCCGAAGTAGCACGATACATACTTGTTTCTTGTTTACGGCTATGTGTAATTAGAGTTCAATGAAGATCTCGCCGTCTTTCTGCTAACGAGTGCAGCTAGGCTACGCCCATGTCAACCCCCGCCGCCACGTAACCAATAAAATGGACACCCCCGTACCTAGCCTCTCACAACAAGGTGACAATTCCAGCAGATGGTTACTTTCGAACGTTTTGTATGATGATGCGAGACTAATTAAGTCGCTGAATTGCAATTGGCTACCCTTGGCGGTTGGAGGCGGAGCCTAGTTGTGTTCGCAGACTAAATAGGGCGGTGTCGTGTCGCTACTGTGCAGGGCAAGAATCAAATGCGAGCTTCGATCCGAAATGACTTTTCAATTTAATAGTAATCGGATTGCAGGAGATTATGAATACGAAATTGGCGTGCCCCAATTTCGTAACTATAATTTAAAGATGGGACAATGGAATTTTTGTTAGCAGCCTGGTCTGGATTTCATTGATTTTACATTGTGATCGTTAACAATACCTTGATTTCTATATCTTCCCTTTTGAGTATTGATCCTCTAAAAGGTGAACGTGCTAGTACACTGTGTTTTGGGCTTGACTTTTGGGGAAGAAATTCCAGGCATAACATGGCTGTTTTTTGATTAAATGGACACATTTTGTACAATAGTAAATGCAGAAAATAAGCTGTAGTGCATTTTTTTATTGAACAATTAGCAACTAAACCCGGTCCTGTTTTTGGAGAAACACGGTTGTAATTTCTGAAATCAAATCTGTATAGCGTGTATGCTTTGGAAATTTCTGGATAATGGCCAAGGTTTTAAGAATGGAAGACTATACAAGCGTTCATATACCTTGCTTTGTACGCAGATTGACGCTGCCGCTTCTTCGGCTTGCGCCGGAGTAGACGGTAGTTGCGGAGGAGGAAGTGGAAGCGGAGGAGACGAAGTGTGTTCTTTGAGCGACGACGAGTTCCAGAAGTTCCTGGAGGATGCCACAACTTTCAACCGGCCGCTGTCCGAAGCCAGTCCACTATTCCGAGCTCTGCTGGACGATGAAGACGTGGTGGCCGTAGGCGGCACTGAACTCAGACACCTCAACTCGGACCGTTCCCAGCAGAAACGGCGGCAACGGCCACATCCCCGCCAAAGGATCCCGGGAGTGACCGGCGTGTCGGCTAGCGGTACGCAGGACGGGCCATCCTCGGCGACCAACGTGGTCCTGAGAGGGGCCGCGGCGAGAACCACACAAGGAGGATCCTTGCAGAACTTGCACGTGCGTCCAGTGACCGCGGAGTACATGGAAGTGGACAACAGCGAAGATGAGGGAGGCGGTAAGGGGCGCGGCACGGTTGCTGTTGCCAAGCAATGCGAAGAGGTTGACTCCACGGTGAACTTCTTCCTGAAGGTGAATTCAACAAGATTTTGGTCACCGTCGCGCTAGGTTAAGTTTAACAGCTCGCTTTTTGTTTGCCCATTTTAAGCCACGGTCGACCGTTAAAGCGGAAGACTCCAAAGTTGTATGTCGGGGAGAAGAAAAAACAAGCGTGCAGTGCCTCAGCAATACCGGTGTCCGTTGTGAAGTCTCGTCTGAAAAGTGTGAGTTTCTGGAGAAAAGATACAGCAGAAGTTATTGTATTCTTGCTAGAGGAACGAAATTGCATAATAATGAAACAAACTTGTGTTTTAGGGAACTCTGTGACCACAGCTGCATGCAAAAACAAGAATCCAACGCGAAGAGTGTTGTCCAGGGAAGGTAGATATACAGATAGATAGATAGATAGATACAAGATGGCACAGCTGTCGGTAAAATTCCGTTACGGTCGGTATTAATGGCAGCAGTCGTTTCAGACGAGGGCTACGGCCCCAAACATCTGGATGAGAATGGCAACCCTCTTGGTTTCGACTTCCACCTCAACCAGCATTCGAAGACGTACCCTGGCAGCGGGTCGAACCGCAGTCAGGTGTTCCAACGTGTCGTGTCTGCATCGGACGTTCGCGGCATTCACCTGGACAGCGACAGCAACCTGTCCTGCACGGGTGCCCTCGGCCTGACTGGTGGCGGTGTCGGTATCGCTGGCGGAAGCCACCGAACCAAGAGCAGGCGCACGAAAGCCGCTGCAGTCAAGCACAACGTGACCACGGCGGAAAAGATTCCCGGCCACTTCTGGGACGATAACATAGAAGTGATGGTCGAGTTCATCAACTCGGTGGGATCCAGCGGCAGCGGCTTTGCTAAGGAGACGCAGCAGCGACAGAAGGGCCGCAAGGCCCAAGCGAGCGCGCGCAAAGAAAACCAGATGATGGTGAACGGACAGCAGCAGCAGTATGAAGCTGAGGAGGATGCCGATGCGGAGGAAGAGGAGAATGCAGAGAGGAAACCGCGCAAAAAGGACAAGGCGAAAAGTAAGCGCCAGAGGATGGATGCCAACGATAGGTGGAGCCACTTGAGTGACAACAGCAGTGCCAGTGATGATGTGGGTGTTTCAAACGAGGAATCTGCTGCTGCTGCTCAGGACAAAGTGCAGGAACACGAGGCTGTTGCGAAACAGGAGTCCGAGGTCGCTCCACCTCAAAGGTTACCTCCAAAGCAGGTAATCGTTGCCACATGTGACCCTGAAGCGACTCGGTTCAAGGTTGGCGCAGGTGGCGCCACCGCCGCGGCTCCAGCAGAGGCGGAGTCTGCCTCGTTTAGAGCAGACTTGTGCGCTGTTGCCGACATACCACCGTGCCTGGAGGACGACTTCCACGTTGTGACCGGTAAGAGACACCGAAGAGGAAGGTCAGCCGGCAACCCATCGGGTAGCGCCAACCCCGGCTCGTCTTCGAGAGGGCGAGCCGCTCGAAACAGCGAACCGAGCGACCGGAGCAGGACCGCAGGTGACAGGGACATGATGCTGTGGTCCGGACTGCACCATTACCATCGCGGTCACCAGAGAGCCGGCTACGCTATCGGACTGGGCATCGGGACTGACGGGGATCTTCGGCGCAAGTCCACCGGAAGCGTACCGCCTTCGGAACACTCTTCGGGGGACAACAGCGACATAGACTCGGTTCATTCTCTGCCGGTGAGCAGTACCACACCGAAGCCTAGCGTGGACAAAACGAGCGCCTCGAGCTCCTGCACGCCGCATACTTCGTACGCGGACATCGCCCGCATGGCTTCTTCTTCGTCCGCGTCGTCATCGTCCTGTTTTCCTGGCGCGCTTCCCCCGTCCTGCTCGCAGGTTGCAAGTGTCGGCGTCGGGGCCGGCAACCCTGGCATGGAAGCAGCGGCTCGTGGAGGAGACATCCGTGACGACGATGAAGCCATCATGGCCGTGTGCGCTGGTGGGGACACGAGGTTCGTCACGGAGAACTTCACGGCTGAAGATGAGGCTTGCCGGACTTGCACAGAGCCTCCGCGAACGATGGACGCTCGAATGGCCGCGCCGTTGCAAGATTCATCGTCTATGCCGGTGGTGATTATTTTCGCAGACGGTTTGGAGTGCGAATGCGACGCAGGCCGCGCCAGGGCCCAGGTGTCTTTCGGGTTTGACGTCAACGAGCAGTTGATGCAGATGACCTTAGCGGATGGATGCCTGGCCGGGGACGTGTTGGCAGCACAGTCCTCTTCTTCTTCGACGACAGCGGACAATGTGACGTTGAATGTCGGTTTCAGATTCGGGGACGACGCGGCCACGGTTGTCGGCGACGTGGACCGAAGGGACCCTTTGCGCGAACCGCGATGGGCCTCGTACGTGCCTGGCAAAGAAGGACATCGCTTCAACTACATCAACGTTGTCGACTACATCGGTCATTGTGAGTCTTTCTCCTTGCCCATGAGGCTGTGACTCGATGAAGTGTTCTTCTGGTAACTGATCTTTTGTTTTTAATCTTGCAGCGTGGGAAATTGTCCGCAGAGAAATGGATGGTAACTATCCTGATTTGAAATTTGGTGAAAAATGTCAAACTATATAATAGGAACCCTCATTTTTTTCAGTTGACATATTAAAAGCTCATTTGTTTTTAGGTGGCGGCGGAGGAAATGTCCGCTACTACGGTGGCGATTTCATGTGATGTGCTGCGTGGAGACTAAAGAATCGGAAGGTGGCCATTGCAGTTGTTACAGTTGGATTTTTTCCCCCTTGGTTTGCGAGTCCAGGGAAGATGGTATACGACGCTAGTCATTTGCCAGCCTACGCAGTCGTCCGAGTCGGAACGGAGCCGGAACCAGGGTGTCGGCTTGTTTTCTTTTCACACTCAAACCGCAGCAAGTACTCCCTTGATTGTCCTCTGGTTGCGAAGAATGTTTGTGAAAATGTTGAATGACATTAAAATCGGTTAACACTGAATTCGTTTCACTTCCTTGTAATTTGAAATTTCCCTCTT
>WWPM01008453.1:0-11787 GCA_023279145.1 Glomeris maerens | reverse complement strand
GGAGCGAAGAAAAGTTTCGCAGATACACTTTTATCCTTGTGCCCTAAGTTTCACTATATCTTTGCAAAGCTCTTTTGGGAAATGAAAAGCAGCAGAAATCTGTACGGGTTTTGATGCCCATTCGATGCGATTGGGTCGTTGATGGGGTTTAGTGACGTCACACAGTGGGAATTATGGGCCAGGCTTTGGGAATTGGCTCAATTTCGCTGATTGATAAGGACGGGTGTCCTTCTGTAAAATGGCCCTTTTCTATCGTGTAAAACGAGAATAAATCCTGCTAAGAAAGAACGGACAATCACTTAGCGTTTCTTATGTATCCGCCAAAAAAGGTTTTCTGTCTGTCTTTATGTTGAACACGAGATAAAAAATTGATGTAATAACTCAATTTAGGGGAGACGGCCATTTAGTCTAGGCAATAAATTTGCCTGATTTTCTACCATAAAATGCTTCAGTGAATATGGAGTTTGTTTCTATCTTATGTCATCAGACAAATAATGTAATGGCAGATATATGCGATTCACGCATGACTTGAAGCAAGAAATGTAAGTGAAATTTCTACCTTTCACGTGGTTTTTTTTTAATATAGACAAGAGTATATTTAAATAGGAGATAATAATGACCAAGATTTTTTAAATTTATAGACATTTATAGTATATCAAAATTAGAAATTCTTCCTTTGTAATCTAAATGTTCGCGTTTTCATTGTTGGCATGCTTTTTGGTACATTTAAAACTTTGAATTATGAGATTTGTAAATTTAATATACAGTCCTCCCTCGTTAATCCGGCAGATATGAGACCAGAGCATCGTCTGATTACTGGAAATTAACTAATAATGGCGAATTTTAACAGCAGAAACTACGTTTTATTGTACACATGTATGTTACACATTTGTATTGGAAGGTTGAAGGTAAACAAGCTGAACAGTTCACATTAACAACAAATTTACTTCTTTTCTAACAATACCCCGTAAATAATATGCTGCAGATTTTCTACAGAAAAACATTGATTTCTGCAGAAAATCTACAGAAATTCCTATAATTTTGTAGATTATCCGCAGAAATCAATATTTATCTGCAGAAAATGTAGCAGCATGTTTTCAGATGCGACTGCAGATTTCCTGCAGAAAATATATTAATAATTTTGCAGATATTTTGCAGAATTTCAGATTTTGTACAAATATGTTTAGATTTTCTGCAGATCACTTTCAGTCATTGCAGAAATTCTGCAGAAACCACTAATTAGAATTTCAGCATAAATAATAGAAACAGAATGAATGGAATAAGTTATATCAGCATGCATTTACAGAAATTCTTAAGATTGAAATCTTTATTTACCTCCCGACAAGTTTACTAAAATATTTTCAGGAGGAAGGCCAAAAAAAACCCCGGATTACCGGATGCGCCGGATAATCGAAGGGCCGGGTTATCGAGGGAGGACTGTATTTATGTTTCATATTATTTGTATAAACTACGCTCAGAGTAAAAATTTCCTCGAAAATATTCTGATCTCCAATCAAGTTGTTATAGTCTTTTTTCATTGCTATGCATGTAGGAGCTTCTCTTGCATAACAATAATACATTGTGACATTTATATTCAGTGTGTGTTTGGTTTTTATTACTTTATTGATATATATCTGCGGGTGACACCGGCCCTTTTGACCTTTTTATATGCAGTGTATTTGCGTAGGCCAATATTTCTCTTTGCTGTATATTGGAAGAATGTAAATCCCTGGATTTGATTTTCCGCTATGTAGTTTCTGTTGTGTTTTTGCACCTTGGAGGAAGGGTATTGAGATTGTTTGGCCACTCTAGAGGAAATCCTCGGAATCCACAATGAGACACACATCCTCGAAGGCAAGATCCAAGAGAAAAAAGATATAGTCTGAGAAATAGAAAGAAGAAGAAGTAAAAAAACCTATAGCTACTGCTAAATCCCTCTCCTCTTGCAACACTTGCCTTGCTGCAATATATATTAACAAAAAAAGGTGCTACAATTTCATTTCATATAGCTAAACCAAAAACAGGATGCACTGGCAGTGTAGCACTACAAACTTTGATCATCTCTGTGCATTGTGTGAATACTTTTATATACTTCCTATGAAATATAAAAATAAGAGTCAACTTTAACTTGCTTCAAATTCATAAATCTGATGTTCAAGGGACAGATAATATCAAATTGAATTAAGCCACGGAAAAAAAATGAATTATTACGCATTTTTATACAGTAATGAATGGAAAATGCTGACAAAATGTATTTGGACCTTATCTGCCCCATTCCCAGTGAAAGTTTGCATGTGACAGTGCAAAAAAAAGTGTTATATTTCCTGACTGAAATGTGACAGTATCTGCAGGAAGGCGATCCGTTGTCACAAAAAGGCCACGCCCCTTCCCGAAATGCACTGCTCCCTCTTATTTATAGCATGTTTGAGACATTTTTCTCGAGATTTTGCTGCTAGAAATACGACTGTTATTCGCTATTTGATCGTAGTTTTTGAGAATTGGCAAACGTTATTTGTCTGCAGGGGTTTGCACAAAATCCACTTTAGGGCCCCTGATGTAGGCCCTATGAATATCCAGGAGTCAAAAGGGATCAAAAGTTTGCCATATTTCGCGAGGGAATATGATGTATGAAGTAAAAACTTTACACTTTGATAAAGGGGGCCTTTGTGGAGATAATGAAACTTTTGAATGATCATTTGTCTTCATTTGGAACCTGTATTGTTTTTCTTTATCCTTTGTGTTGGCGTTTTCAAAATGGCCGTCTCATATATTTTATTTATTTGTGTAGTTTGATGCGAAAATTTTCCTCTTTTTGTTTGTGACAGGTTTATTTTTTATTTATGGAGGGAAAAGATTGACGATCGCACAAATGCAGATTATGCTCTTGCTTCATATGAGAAATTTACAACTTGCTACTAAATTTCAAGCTGATGATTTGGATGCGTATGTACATACACACAACATATAAGCCTAAATATATGCAAGCCTCCAGGTTTACGAGTTTCACTTGTGGAGATTTATTCTTTGAATGTGTCGCATGAATTACCCTGAAGGCACCAAGATACAGATTTGACTTTTCAGAAATTACTTCTTTTTTTTTTCTTCTTCAATTTCTTTCTCTGCTTTGTAAATTCAGAAAACTCATTTCATGCAAAGCACCTTGTAAACTATAAAATGACATATACGAAAGGGGGAAATGAGATGAATATATAACCAGCGATCGAAAACACTTTTACCGAGAAGTCATTTGTACTGATTTTTCAGCAAATAGCTGTAAAACAAGATGTTGGCTATATACTGTAAGTAATAGCCTATAACATCCTTTATATCTAAATCCACGGTGCAATATAAAATTACATTTACAAATCAAATTGATAGTTATTTTATGACAAATTGTGATTGCTCAAGGGTCGAAATTACAAAAAAATAATAAACGAAACTTTGTTGAAATTAAACCTATTTATAGATAGCCTATAGGCATTTAAACTCTAACGTTACAAATTGTACATTCAGGTTTAATTTAGCTGAAATCGATTAACATCTGTTATTGATCCTGAAAATCAATTAAATTTCCTATTTAGGAGACAAATTGGTAATTTTTCATAATTGAATGACCTTTAAAATTCTCAATGAGATTATCATTTTTCCAATTACATTCCAGTGGAACAATTAATGAATGTTTGTTGAACTGATAAATGGCACAATTGAAAATATTCCTGTTGTAAAACATGTAAATTAAAATTAACAAAATGAAACTATATTGTAAACTGTAAAATGGTCAAATTGAGCTCATTCGTTCAATGTGCAATATGTTGCAAATGTTCCCATTATCTTCACGCCATGAAACTCGTTTTGCACGTTTAAAAAATTGATAATGTATAGTATAAAGATAGGCTTATTTTATTGTTTGAGGAGAAAAGCAATATCACGTGATGCGCTTATGTTTTAATATCTGAGGTCGCAATATAAATCCTCAATGCTGTGTGTGTATGCATGCAGTTCCATATAAAAGGCTCAACTTTGCTTTACGGTTTCATCTGTAGTTCATAGTCATCTGTTTCGGTCGAGATAAGTGCACAATAAAGATGCTGCAATTCTGAATGAAAACTGTTGTTGGTATTGTGCGCATGCGCACTGCTCAATTTGCATTACTTTTAAAATTGATAAGCCAGTTTGTTTATATACATTTTTTCCCATCCATCCTACCAGACTAGTTTTATGAGGTAAACCTACTTTTTCTTATTATACTCTTCCCTTGAAATTTACTCATGTAGCAATGAAATCCTTTTTTATATCTTCAGTGGGAAAAAGAAAAATATGTTTGGATGCATGTATATATATATAAGTATATACAGCAGTTATAACTTGGCAATTTTGTTGCTCTCCATTTGATTGCTTTATCTTTTATATAGACGTATAGGCAAATGTGCATGGGTCTATGCTGTTTTGTTTTCCACATTTGTTACCCCTTACTGCGTTTTATATCTTTCTTCTTTTCCGGGAATAATGATGGACAAGGAATGGGAAATATCTTAAGAGAACTGCATTACATTGACATACATTTATACAATCTCGCAAACATGGGAAAGAATAGTAAAATATTTTTATTTGGACCCTGTTTGACTGCTCATAAAATTCAACTTGGCCGTTTTAAGTTTGTGCACGAGAAAGATCCACACAGAAATGATTTTATGAAAGTCAGAAAAGAAGAAATTAGTAAACAATATATGAAGTTTTTATTAATTAATTCAATTTAGGTTATTGCATAAGACAATATAACATTTTCAAGTTATGTTTGCCCATACACCCATAGTATATTAATTAGTAGTAATAGTACTTTAAAACTTGAGTGATATTCAATATTATTTGTCTAGTTTGAAGTGGCACAGATTAATATTGGGAAATCATGTACCTCGAGACATAATGACTTCGTTAATTCATGTTTGTGCAAAATAAAACAAATAAATGTGATATTGATTGCCAATTGTATATATTTATGTACGTATAGGTATTTGAAATGGAGACAAATAGGTATACAGTATTTACTTGCTTACTATATATGCTTTATGTTTGCAGTTTTTAAGCCTGGAGCAAATATTAAAACATGAAAGATGGCTTTCACAAAAGATTTAAATGGGAACCTCATGTATCCCAGGAGGTGGCATTTTATTGAGTCCGATCACGTTCATATCGCAAAATCCTAGTATGTAGTACGTGCATGTATGCATTTCAGAAATGATGTATATAAAAATCTGGAAACTTGGGAGCACTGATCAGAAGCCGAATTTCATGTTTTTAATGCTTCATGCGTTGTGACAGATCTTATACTTACATTTAACGATCAATGCCAGGAAATATCATGAAATGGTGAAACGTGAAATCTGTCAGTAGTGTATATATAAAGTATATATATACACCTACTTTTTCTTTGCCTGTCTCCATCAGACTCAATTATCCGGAAAAGATTATAGCTAACTTTTGGTGCTTGACGTTGGATCGAATTCAAGTACCATCGAGAAAGTAATAAATTTGATGGAAAAATGAGGGGACGTTATACATTATATTGACAGCTGAATTTGTTCTGGTTTTCCGGTCGATAATTTCGAGGATCATATAAAGAATATAGCGGGAGGAGGAGTCGGTGAGATTGCGTGTTTAAAAGTTGGAGTAATGGAAGGGTTATAATAATAATTCGAGTCTCCTTATGTTGTAACAATGTAATTTGAACGCTTCCTATCTTAACCAAGTCGTAAAGATGCTCAGTTACCAGAGTTGCTTAATTGAGACATTGCACCGAAACTCGTTACTTTCACCAATTGCTTGTAAAATGTCAGACGGCAATTTAGAGAAACCTTTCTATCTTGGCATTTCAGTTTTATTATAGGCTTGCTCGATTTCAACTTTCACTATATTCTGCTTTAATAGCCGACTGCTCCCTTTGGAATTTTGCTGACTATCGAGGTTTACTTTTATCACTGACCCTTAAATAAACTTTATATACTATCGTATGCAAAATCCACTGAATTGGAATTTTAGACTTACTTCTTGGAAGTTGAAGATAATAGTTAACATTTAATATAAAAAAAATACTCGTATATTCATGATGAAACGAGGAAGTTTAACTTACCCTACATTGCGGATAAGGTTTTACATTCAACAAACTTGTTTAATTTATACAATACTATGTAGCAGATGTTTCTTATTATACAGTGATGTTCTATATAGTCAGACAAAAATGTAATCTGAAAGATATTGCTTGCCATGTTAACTTTTTTTCTGAAAGGAAACTAAACGCTGAAATTCTTTTAAGTGGAATTTTCAATTTAAGCTTATACTGTACAATGAATTGGTTTTCCAACTAATCCTTCCACAACTTTCTTTTTTGTGTAGTTTTCAATAGGCAAGGGGACGTGTTATTTTTCCTTGATCTGTTTCAATTGTCTACAATGATTTTTAATTGAAACCCAATAATATAATGCCTATTAAATCACATTACTGTATTTTCCATATGGTATTATGCTGTGGTTTACCTTGATATCTCGAAATTTAGAAAACTTAAATTTTTCTTAATTCCCCTCTGGATTCAAGTTATCGAGGCTCGACTATTCCTATTGGTGTCCCAGATACTTGCAATTAAAGTATATTTATGAATAGATAACTTATAGTTTATGTCTATTCTTGCAAATGGAATAGAGAGGCTCAATTATTAAAATGACAGCGGAAATGTTGAGTTTCAGGCTATATACGTATATGTAATTACATTGCAGTTTACTGTTTTGAACTTCATTCAATATCGGCTTTTCCTTTTTGTTTGGATCTTTTTATAGATCGTTCATACTGGTACGAACAAGCTAAAGGCGAACTTTACCGACGTTTAAACCAAAGACCGGATTTCGGAGTGGCGAAAAACCTCATCCTATTTGTCGGTGATGGGATGGGTTTGAGCACCGTCACCGCATCCAGGATCTTAAGAGGGCAGAAGCAAGGGCATCCAGGGGAGGAAACGCTTCTTGCATTTGAGAAATTTCCCTACGTATCTCTGGCAAAGGTAAGTTTTAGCTCCAACAATCTGGTAATTTGTCGCAATGCGCGTCGCAAAGCCGGAGCGCCGTTAGCCGTAGTGGGTGGCAACGTAATGGCCGCCAGTGGGTGAAGCCGGGCTTTCAAAGAAATGTTGCCAGTGCGCAGAAAATGTTTTTCCTGGGCGGGTAAAACGATTTATTTTATGACTACTACTCGCTGTCGCGGCAATCTTTCCGCGTTGTTGGCCTGCGATATATGAAATCTGAACCGATATTCCTTTGATTTGCTTTGGACTGAGGCTCATAGCAACCGTAGACCAAACTTCATACAGGAGAGATGCAATGCGATTCCTTTAATACATCGATTGAATTGTCCAGTTGCCTGCTGTCAACATTTTCCGATCGTACTTTCGGCAATACGCGGCACGCGATCTCCAAAATTGGTGACTTTTGTCTGTAATAAGTAATGAATATCTACTATTTATATACAATTTCAAGCCATGTAAGTATTGTTTTCTGGTGAACAATATCACGAGGTTGCTGAATAGTATTTTTACCTATACAGAATTCCATTATCCTGTTTGCTCAATGTAATTTCAGTATATGGATCGATATCAATTTTTGCCGTTCCTGATCCAGTCTTACGAGGCCCATTGACTCGGATTTCTTGTTGAAGTCAAATCAGACGGTCGTAACGTTTGTTTAGGTTCTTTTAAGCTTCATGTTGCTATAAATTTGTCCTCTGATTTCTTACAAATAAAGCATGCGCATATTGATAAAAAAAACCATGAGATTGATTTGATTTTGACTTGCCTTATTACGTCCAATCAATATTTAATATTCGTGTTCAGTTTGATAAGGTGGATAAAATATATACGATGCTTGTTCCTGATCAATATTGCCCCCTTTTTTTCTCCTTTCATATGCACTCTTTTAAAGGCATCACCTTGAATATGCTTCTGGCTGCAGAATACATTTTTTTTCTCACCATCCCCTTCCTCCTTACAATAAAAATCTTAGGTCTTGTTGAGACATGCCACTTTTTCCTTCCTTGTAAGGAAATTTTCAGCTGTCAGAACCTGGTGCCGTTTGAAAATTCACTTTCACCAATTCCTGTCCTTCTTAAAGACGATGATATCTTGCAAAGGGGAATTCAAAATTTAATTTACAATCTGAGATGAAGATGACGCTTGCATGCATGGGCACATGGCGAAGTGATAAAGGAGTCTGTAAAAATTGAATAAAATGTGAAACATTTTTAGCTGTACAAGTAAGCTTCAAAAAACAATTACAATACTGCAAAATGTAGACGCCATTTGTAAATGACATTACATGTTTTTGAAATGACACGGACATGTGCAACATTATCATGCTATTTGCATGGAGAAAACTTTTTAATTTCATGCAGCAGACATCAGCAGGGACAGATTAATAAAGATGCACAAGCCTGTAGCTTTAACATTTACATATTTATGCGCGAAAGTTTTTAAAATCGATTTCGTTTTAGTAAACAATGAAAGGTTGGCCTATCTTGTTGCTTAACGAGTGATTTGATTACACTTATCAGACGTACAACGTTGACAGCCAAGTGGGAGATTCAGCAGCTTGTGCGACAGCTTTAATGTGCGGGGTGAAAGGTCGTTTCGAAACTTTGGGCCTCGATGATAGGGCTCAGTTCGAAAAATGCAGTTCCAGCTTTGTTTCCAGTGTTCCTTGTCTGGCTGAATGGGCTCAGCAAGAAGGTATGTACTGTAATTGCATGTTATTGCCTTAATTCTCAAAATATGAGTTATAATAAAATGGGCGCCATTTTGATCCCTGCTGTGGATTCACCCGTGCTTTGTGTATAGGCAACAACAAAAGCAATGTACATATTAGATTCTCATCCGAATTTGTTCCCAATGTAAGCTTATTGCCTAAGTAATGGAGTTTTTCCTCATTCAATCTGCAACTTGTGATTTACCGGGCGCCATTTTGAATGCGTGCCTTGACTTTTGCTATAAGGGCAATCATTGAAAGAAATCCAATTTTTCAAGAGGTGTGTTGCTCGGGGAATGACTTACCCAGCTAGCTCAAAAGTTGACTTCTGATTCGGTACAGACTGCATGCGCAAGATGGCCGCAATCTTCTTCCCGCTTCTTAATCCTCGTATACCGCGAACAAACGAATACCAGTTATAATTTTGTAAAGAGTTGTCTCGAAACAGAGTTACTTAGCAAGATGTCTAATTAATTCGGGTGCAATTTAATTTCCTGTCTTAAAATAAACCCAGTCGTTGGTCTTATGTAGCGTAGCGCGTGTTGCGGTGCCCCGCGCGGATCCGGATTTCACTTGGACCGCAGCGAAGTCTACATCATATATGAATACGTACTTACATTACGTTGTTGAGCATTCGTAATGAGTTTTGCATGGGGGATTTAAGATAATGCATTGGAGGTTGCAACCCGGGGGAGTGTTGCTTTAGAGTAATCGAGTGAATTGGGTTGTGCATGCTCCGTACGACCACGC
The DNA here is from genome assembly GCA_023279145.1 of Glomeris maerens. Taxonomy (NCBI): domain Eukaryota; kingdom Metazoa; phylum Arthropoda; class Diplopoda; order Glomerida; family Glomeridae; genus Glomeris; species Glomeris maerens. The sequence continues at coordinate 2,257 of WWPM01008453.1, read as the reverse complement.
AGTAGCAAAGATTACCAACCAACCAACCAGTGAAAGTGATGAATGAGCTTATCCATTGCGTTGGGTATTTTAGTGTTGCCTTTCGTAAATCTTACCGAAAATTTCCCCAGCTTCTTTAATTAAGACACGTTCCCGGTGCTTCGCAGCGCAATGACAGAAAGCACGCGTGATCTGGTCCCCCACCTTCCCTCCACTTCTCCCCTTTGCCAAGATTAAATATGTCGTTTGCCACTGAACCTATTTGGCAGCTGGGAAGAGGATTATGCATAATTTTACACCTTGCGGGGTGCCCATTTGCATGCAGACCGCATATCTAAGTGTATTTTCAGCAGCGACTTAACTCATTATCTTAATTGTCCCTTCTCAGTAGCTTTTGCTGCATATTCTCTACCGATCCCCTGTGGGGCAGCTCCTCCTATACTGTCATTTCCGATTATTCCTGCATTTGGTTTGATGGCACTTTGGTTGTGGTGGTGGTATTTGTTTGCGGTTTTCCTCGGGAGCCCGTGCCCATGTTGCAGGCTTAATGGAGGTTGGATGTTGTCAACCAGAAACGCTGATGATCGGATCATGGAAAGATTTCTGGCCAATGATTATATTGCGATGATGGGTGTGTCTTGCGCAGGTCTGTGACGGCAGAGAGAACAGCAGCTCAAGATAACTAACATTTGTTCTCTCAAGGGAACTAATAAAAGGAAACTAAGATGGTATATAGCAGTTATTGTGTAGGTCATCTGGGAAAATGTTATTTAAATGAGGTTTCTATCGATCTTCTTTGTACTATGAGGTGTCACACATGTTCAAAATGCCATCGAATCTGCACATTTGAGACTTCCCGGTAATGTGTGAATTTTATTTGAATGTGGGTTTTTGCTGGAATTGTTATTAAAGATCTAGGTGCACATCACGTCGGCTGGCTTTCCATACAGTATATGTACATAGAAATCTTTTTTTTTGTTGGATTCAACTTGACACACGTAGGGAAGGCTAGCGGATTGGTGACCAATACGAGAGTGACACACGCAACCCCTGCTGCCCTTTATGCCCATTCTGCTTCACGGTACTGGGAAGATGATGACCGACAGCCGGATGATGGTCGACAACCCTGCAAAGACATTGCCAGACAGTTGGTGGAAGATGATCCTGGAAGAAATATCAATGTAAAAAGCCTGAAAGCATTTTAAGCGCTTGCGCGTAATCTGGTGAATGATGAAAACATTCTTCTAGCTTTTCTTACTTTCACGGTGGTCCAAAGAATTTCACCACTGTGTGTCCCTGTCAATCACAATTAGTCATTATCTGCAGTCATTAGTCACAATTTGGTGCTTGCAATGCGTAACGCTGAGCGGTATACCATGGTGACATTAAAACGGATTGTGGGCGGGTTTGTTCACAAAGGGCATGCAAAACAAAAGCATACACACATTTGAATAAGATTCCGATCGTACGCAGACCTTACTTTAATCAAGCAGTGTGTACACAGTCTCGTACCAGATTTTCATTTCACTTTGCAAAAAAAAATGTATCTTGATTATTCAGTAGTAGAAGATACATTATTTACCTTGTAGGGTGTCTAAAAATTGCATGAATGCACGTTCTGCAAATCTAATCATTTGCAAAGTTCGTGCAGGTTCTTATAAGTCTTAATTTGTTTTTTGATAACCGCATACTAAGGTCTTAAAATATGTATACAGTATATTTAGAAAACCAGGCCTAGTGCTGGCAAGCTTTTCAACCCTGCAAATTTAACTGAAGAACAATCACATAAAATAGAACTGCAACTCATTGGAAATTTCTAAATAAAATTATTACAGGAGATATTTGAAAGTAAAGCTGTAAAGGAATTTGGGCACTTCTTATCTAGGTGAGCGGCCATCTTATTTGCCTCAGGTACAGTTGAAAAGGGCTAACGGGATGGTTGGTCTTCACTTCCTAGTTTATTTGACATCCATTGGACCGGACTGGGACGCCATGCTAAAATTATAGGGGAATAGGAAGACGTAAACTGTAATATCTCAAGTAATAATTTTGTGAAAAAAATTCCAATGAGTTGTAGTTTTATTTTTTGGTGATTGTACTTCAGTGTAATAGTCAGGGTACCTTAGAAAAGCTTGTCAGTTCACCTCTAAGATGCATGTAGTGCATTTAATCAAAAGGTGTCCAAGTACTCCTGCAATGTTATGAATTAAAATTTTAAATGACAAATTAGGAGCCCTAGATATTATTGTATTATTAGTTTAAAACAACTCTTACTTTT
>WWPM01008452.1:0-19533 GCA_023279145.1 Glomeris maerens | reverse complement strand
TCAAAATAACTGATATTTTATAGCTATTAATTATTACCCATATGCTCCAGTCTGTAATTGAATGTTGCTAGAACAATGTCTTTGTCCATAAGCAATTGTGGTCCATTTTCGAGGAAGGTCCCAGATCCGGAGTAATAACGACCACCATGAATAAACACCATCACTGGAAGATTACCAGATAGCTATGGGATGAATTTGAATGGGGAATTGTACATAAAATTGGGTCATAATTTTGCATTCGTTTTTAATAATTCGAAAAACCTTTGGAGTGTAAACATTTATAAAGAGGCAATCTTCCTGTCCTTCCAATTCATTTCTAATACATCGTGACTGGCAACAAACTAAGCTTAGTTTAGATAATGTTTTCAAGGTTCTTTCCCAAGATTCAGTCGGTTGTGGAGTCTACATGTGTAAATGAAACCTGTGTTATATTTCAGCAACAAAAAATAGTCCCAGAGTACGGATATACATATCTTGTTCTATACACGTTTATATTTTGCAATATAGTATATTTTACCTGAAATAAAAGATAGGATATGTGTGGTCTCACATATGGGATTCCTTTAAAAGCTATATATTCTCTGCCTTTTTCACTGGTTAAGAATTCGCCAACAATTTGACTACGTTTGATGGTAACTGTAGGACCTTTGGCTTGAACTCTTATATTGCAAACTACTAAAATGCATGAGGCAAATAGCGATAATACTTTCCCATAAAACATGTTCTGGCTTGAACTGTTTATACTCCCATGCATCAAGGTTTATATGGGTTCATATATAGATAATTTGACACTAGCGCCACTTTACCAGAACTAAATTCTTGATTAGTATATCACAGTACATTTGGATTACTATACTAGGGGTTATATATGTTGAAAAATCCCCCTCAAGCCAGAGTGCCAACGCTTATATACTCGTATGTTTGTTTGCATAACTCCCCTATTTTTGTGCTTCTTGTGAACTATGAACTTAGTTCACTTTTGTTTGTTACATCAGTTCTTTGTTTGCATTAGCAGACCCTCAGACCTCATTAAAAAAATATGGCTGCTTTTTCATGTGTGAAAAATTCTAAGAAGGCTTACTATATTAAATTTATTACATGGCTATTATATTTTACAAAGTAATCTATAATAACTGAACTTTTTACGTGTTCGCCCGTTTTAAAAGATGTAATTATATGGTATATTTGGTTTCTTCTCATTGGAATTAGTTGATTAGATGAAATAAGTGTCCAAGTTAGTTGTCAATACTTTTATTGATCATTTAAAGTACCATTGTTTACAACATGAACAACTGAAAGAACACTTCTAAATCGATTATTTATCTGCAAGGAACGGAGCAAATACATCTCTTAGTTGTTTTCGAAAAACATCCAACTCATTTTCAAGTTTCTCAATGCGAGCATTTATAGCACACAGTTCTTGCAATTTCGTCTCAATTTCCGCGTTTTTCTCCTCGCAGTTGTGAGCAATTATATTATCCATGAACTGCATTATTTTGTCCACCTGTAAGAGGAATTCACTGTTAAAATTGATCAACATTGGCGGAACTTGCGAGGAATTTTTACCTGAGAATCCATCGCAATTTGGAAATCAGAGCACAAAGTTTTGTCTTTCATTCTTTTCGAGTCCAAATCATCTAGAATCTCTTGTGCCATGTCGGCAATAGCTTTGGAATCCATTTTGCACCCCTGACCGATTTTCGCCATTGACGTGCTAGAAAATGATTTTGAAATATTATTATATCTTAAAATGCTACCTGGAATATAAAGAATGAAAAAGTCAACCTGGCTTTGAAAGCGTAGGCATTTATGTAATCAACTATTTCCCTTGCAGGTTTAGTATTTACTTTACTTTGGGTAGACATACTAACGCTGAATAACTACTTATTTGAACAATAAAACCGTTGCAGTTGGGAAATTCAAAAAAACGTTCGATTTTCAACGGTCAAATTGCGCGCCGCTACTTGAGCGCCCTCTCGTGCACAGTCTGCAAAGCACAAATAGAATTGCCATAGTTATCATAGTTATCACTTCTCACTGGTTATATTTGCATTTCAATCCATCTTTTATGTAACTAACAAAGTGCTTGCTAGCCGGAAATGTTCGTTACTTTTGTATGCGGCATACTTGTTTGTTTTATTAATTGTTTTTCGTACAATGAGCATGGTAGCGACTGTTACGTTACGTCAGACACATGATACATAACCTGGTGATTTGAGTGGGGAACATTTACAACTCTGGTTTCCTTTCAAAAACGCGGGTAAATCTTTCGCCTTTTACTAAAGATTTCCGTGGAAGGGAACAATACAATGAGTCTATAGACTAATTTTTGTGGTCCTCTTTTTAGAGGACAGCAATCTAATGAATTTCAGAATATCTTTTTTCCATGTGAATTTTTTATTCGGTAAAATTTGCGTCTACATTTCACCTGTAATTTTGGCCAACCTATTATTTCCCCCCTGTTGAAATAATCCAAAATCCTAGACTGTGTATTTTCTAATAGCGTGCTGCAACATCATCAGCCCACGTACCTATTCGTGTATTGTTTAATGTACATTGTGTTTTCCTGTGTCCTTGTCTTGTCGAAACAAAACTTAAAATATTGTTGTTGATGTGTGCTATTTTTCTATTTATTTCCTGTTGCATTCAGCCAAGGTTCTTTAATTTATTCCACGTATTAGATATTTTCCACTTTTACTGAATAATTTCCTTAGTATGTTTTCGTTATTAAAGATGTAAAATTTTCAGAATATCCAGTTATAATTTTCTAGAATTCCGTATATTAATGTAAACATCTAACTTCAATTAAATCTGTGAAAACTAAACTATGTATGGTGGAATTTAAACGCGAAAACCAAAACCTTTTTGTGCAAAATTCGCTTATTGCGAGCCAAATGTCTAAAATTTATTTATTAAAATGAAGTTGAAATTCCCATCAGGACCCTTTAATTTTGTGCTTGGTAATTTAGGGACTTTTATGCAAAATATTGACTTTTCGTTTTTCACCACAATAAATACATGGTCAAAAGTTGCAATAGGTTTCTTAAACTTTCAAATATACACAAATAGTGGTATTGAAACTGTTTTTCCTGCTTCAGATAAATGCACTATTTTTATTGTAAAAAATCACTGAACACATTTGTAACTCTTTCAAACTATTTGATAAAATACAAGTATGAATAATATCATTATTTTATTTGAAAAAGTTTTATAATACATTTACACGATCGTTGCATGCAAAAACAGCCCATTTTATTTATTGTTGAGCAAATCTGGAATTTCATCAACCCACAAATCGGTATGTTCAGGTTCACATTTGTCAGTTTCAGTTGAGTTTAAGTTTAAATTGATGCATTTTGGGTTTTTGGTTTCATATGGTGGCCAAGTGAATCTCATCTTTATCCCTCCTTCTGTTGGTGTAGGGTTTCTGTTCAAAATGATACCCCTTATATATGAATATCTTTAAAAATGCGATCGATTTACCCAGTGACTTACTGTAGTGTTGCGAAATTAGTCCATAATGAAAGGAAAATGTCGGTCATTTTTTCATCTTCTTCTGTTTGGTTTAGCACTTTGAAATATTCGCTGGCGAATAAGTATTGAAGATCATCAGCGTGGGAAACTCCTTAAAAATGCACAAATTATGTTTTAGATTTTGAAATAATTGGGACAAAATATATTGCATTTAATTCACAATGTACACTTTCTTACCAAGATCTTCTCCAGGTTCTAAGTTTTCGACAAATGAAAGATTTCCTCGATGTGAAAATGTATAAACGTAGGTAGGAAAGTCAGTTGTGTTTGCTAAATATTTAGCTGTTCTTTGTGAACAAGCAAACATTGCATCCCCATATACCTAAAATAACATGAATGATAATAATTAATTCAATAAAATGCATTTGTTTCGAAGCATGCTAAATTTGAAATCTCACTTTTGCCATGGTTTGGGAAAATGTAGTTTTGTTGCTCATATCGACGTTTTTGAAATACCTATCACGAACCTTGTCCACTATTTCGTCTAATTTTGTGGCCAACGACATGTCTGTACTAAGCAAGAGTAATTCTGGGAAATCTTCTTTGAAATAATCTTCTCCAGTTCTGGGATACCATTGGCGAAATGCTGTATTAATTAATCAAGATAATACATTATGTAAAAAAAATGCAATTTTTATTATTAGTATTATTATTATGAAATTAATAATGTATAGCAAATTCATTACCTGCAAAAATCCCCGCCCCTTCGTCTTTATTAATACCTAATATAACAGGAACTTTATTCAGTTTTCCTTCTTGGAATAAAACTTTTGGATCATCTGGAACGACTTTTTTGTCGATGTTAGGTTTCATAATAATTGGGAATCCATTGAAAATCTAGAAGCAAATAAGAAACAACCTTTGATTATATAAATGTGCGCTTTTAAATATATTTATAACCTGGGATTTTATATAAACTACATATACACTAATGACGATTGCATACCTCGGATCCCTTGCTTTTTGTAAGAATTTGCTCCCATGTCTTATTTCTAAGGCATTCTTTCATTGATTCAATTGGAAATGTTGTGCAGTTCAGTTGGACACTGAGAAATTTGGTGCAAGTTGTTGGATGGTGGTTGACTCCCCAGGGACACAATGCACTTCCACTTTGTGCAATAGCACCATGGAATAAATCTACAAAAATTCATTTCAGTTCATGTGAAATTTGTGAATGAATCATATTCCGAACAAAAATAATAAAGGTTACCTTTTGCAAGAGGAGATAATAGGAGTAAAGTGACTGAACCTGCTCCTGCACTTTCCCCAAAAATTGTCACTTTGGATTTGTTTCCACCAAAGGCCTCAATGTTTTCTTGCACCCATTTCAGTGCAGCTATTTGGTCAAGAAGCCCATAGTTTCCAGCAAATTCATCATGAGAAGTGGCTAGAAATCCTGTTAATTGTCCAGTTTAAGTTTGAATATTTTCTAATGTACGTATACAAATAAAGATAATGACCTAGAGGTCCCAAACGGTAATTAAATGTTACTAGGACAACATCCCTGTCCATGAGCCTTTGAGCGCCATATTCTTCGAAATTTCCAGATCCAGCAAAATATCCACCACCATGAATAAATACCATAACTGGAAGACTGGAATTTGATTGGTCGGCCAGCTGCGATTATGATTTATGTGTACAATTTTAATTTATTGTTTGTCGTATGATTGTGCAAAACGTTTACATAATAACTCAAATTAGACCTTGGGTGTGTACACATTGATGAATAGGCAGTCTTCATCTCCTGTTATTTCATAAGAGAAAAAACTGGTTTGAGGACAACGAGTTGCATTTTTCGTTGTTGTTTTCAAAATTCCTTCCCATGGTTCCATTGGTTCTGGTGCCTAAAGTACTCGTGATGTAATTATTTAACTCTGAAATTTGAAATATAAGGTACGCATACCTCAAATCGAAGATCTCCTATTGGTGGTTGTGCGTAAGGAATTCCATGAAAAGCCGAATATTCCCTTCCCTTGATGCTTTTCAATGTCTCGCCTTCAATCTGCCCATGTTTTATAGTCACAGTTGGGTTTTCAGTTTGGGCCAATACTAAAATGGCCGAAGTAGCAAAGAGGAAAGTGAAGACTGTAATGGGAATTCCCATTATTGCTCGGTGTTGTCTGCTTCTTGAAAGCTAGATGATGAATAGCTTGCACGCAAAACTTTCCTCTGGTTTTATACTCCTTCGAACGAACGTAGTCACGCAGGAACGATAGAAGTGCATAATAGGGGTCGTCCATAAAATTAGTAGGCGTCCAGAACATCGAACAGATTCAAAATATAAATTCCATTTGCATGCAATGCTAAAAGTAAAAGCCTATATATGTAAATATCTCTACTGCATTTAAAACATACCAATAATGTTTTATTTGAAAATCTATCATATTTCTATACCAAACAATATGCAATGTTGTTAATATATTTTCATATGCAATTACGTATTTAATGCGCAACAAGTTTTTTAGTTTCTAATATGGACTTTTTTAATACATGTCAAGTTTTGTTTTTCTTTTTTCAATATAGCTTTCAGGATTTATGTTATTTTTTTTCACGATAGTAAGTCACATGCATTTGGTCAATATTTTTTTGAGTTTCATGATGTAATTTATGGACAATCCCTTGACATCACCGGTATTAGCAGGTTCAGTTATTGTCTTTTTTTATTTTAGTTTTTATTTTCGAAACTTGCAACTAACAATGCTGTACAGCTGACATGTCTGAACTCGAATCCGGTGTGTTAAATCAGCTGGAGTTGCATTGTCAGTGCACTTTCCTCATCTTCCTTGTATTCTACCTTCATATATAGGCTTATTTATCATGCACATCACCAGTGATGTCAGCACTTATTTTGAACTTGTAGAAACTTGCTTCCTAGTTCCAACTATATAGTATATTCTAAATACCAGTAATCATCTCGTCTGTGATATTTAATTGGTGTCATCAAGGTAATGGCGTACAAATAGAATAATTAGAACATGAGATTTATTCTTTGAATTGTTCGCATTCAATATTCCTGTTGGTTTTACATGACAAATTGCAATCAAAACGGCCAAATAAATAAGAATCTATTGAACTATTTCGACAATCCTTTTTAAAATCAATCAAGCTTGTTCATTTTAGTTATACACTATATGGAATTGCCGTACAAAAAATAATTCAATGTACCGGTAATTGTAATGAGACTTTTTTTCTGTTCACGCATTGTTTACTTTACAATGCGATTTCCTGTTAGTTTCCGAACAAAACATTTATTGTCGATGTGTGGTAGTTTTTTCATTTGTTTTCTGTCTATATTTATTGTTACAACTCGACCAAAATTCTTTAATTTGCTGTTATTTTGTTCCAAGTATTAATTTTTTCTTTCACTGTATTTCCCTTGGTATATTTTCGTCGTTATTTTCAGAATTCCCGGTTATTGTTTGCTTTAGAATTCGGCATAACGTCTAACTTCCTTTGGTTAAAACAAATCGCGGAACAAATCTACTACGTAGTATATGTACGTACATAGTTGAATTGAAGCGCCATCTCGCGGCGAAAACGAAACTGCGCATCTCGCTACCCGCTCGAGCCAAATGTGTATTTTATTTATATAATACGTTAATGCTATTAAATTATTTCTTAATTTAGTTAAAGGCATGTATACTTGATTGCGTTCTAATGTTTCTATCAGGTGTAGGTAGCCTAATTATTTGAATTGAAGTTGTTACTAGTACGTAAAGAGCGTAAGAAATCGCCACCAACAATCACGCATAGGATGTATAAATACATGCGGGTTTGGTAGTGTAAAGTTGATACTCTGGTTTCCTTTCAAAAACGCGGGTAAATCTTTCGCCTTTTACTAAAGATTTCCGTGGAAGGGAACATTACAATGAGTCTATAGACTAATTTTTGTAGTCCTCTTTCGGGAGGACAGCAATCAAATGAAATTCAGAATATAATTCCTTTTTGCCAAGTAGATTTTATTAAGTTCTCTATTCTAGAGTATACAACAACGATTTGTTTTATAAAATAAGTACGCAGCAAACTTCATTTTCAGCGCAAATTCCAGGTACAATATTTGATCCACAGTTTCCAGCAACGCATTGTTCCTTGCAAGGTTGATCAGCCTCGTAGTAGATTGCTGCAAATTTATCACAGTTAGGTAATCAATTTTTAAGATTTGCTAAAGAATAGGAATTTTGATATACGTTTCAAGCAGCAGCCGTATAATCCAGGTGTTTGTGTTTTGCATTGAGTAGTTTCATCAATTGCAGCTTCATATTGCAAACAGTGAGTTCTCAATGTGCAGTAGCCTCCAGCATTTACACAGGCTTCATCATATTGTCCCAAAATAGCTAAAATGTTCAAAACATTGGATTCATTTGCATTATTTCCTTAAATGAAACCTATGCCTTTGTATTTGGGTTCGGTTCATACCAACAAGGAAAACATGGAAATTCAGGGAATTTATATTTCTGGTAAAAATGTCAAGGACAACTCAAGGAAAATATATTGCCAAAATATGGAAATTGATGTATGAAAGTGTGAACTTCACAAAATGCTTTGAATTAAATACTAGTTTGTTGCTCATTTAAATGCAAACTTTTTTGGGAAAAGTAGCAATTTTTTGTTAAAGAACTTCATTTAATATGCTTTAAATTCTCAACATATAATAATGAAGGTATTGCATATCACATTTGAAATGTGATATACTGTATGTAATTGAAATTAACTTGAATGTATGCATGGATAAATTAACATGTTTTATTCTGAAATATGGATGAAATTGTGCATGATGTGGGATATTCTCACAATGGTCTGCAAAGTTGGTATGAACCCTGTGAAAATATGTAAGGAATATAAACGGAATGTTTATAATGGCACAGTGCATTTCTTGTAGGTATATAAAGATTCAGTTTTACTTACGCAGTTGTGTCTCTGGCAGTGCAGTTGTTAACGATACGGTCAGCGTAAGAACAACCAGAATTGTAGCTTGCATTTTTGTTATAGTGACCACGAGTAGTTATGAGTTCCTAACTTGGCACCTCACTTTATATACTGTAACTATACGAGTACCATATCTGTTGTTCAAGGAAGTGGTGTAACACTTCCTAGAACATATCAGAATGTTGTATTGTTTCCTGGATAATGAATGACGTAATTTCAGTATGTACACCTTGCGATTCCTCAACTGAGTAAATGTTTTCACTACAAGCATATATATGTATCCACGGGTTAATTTATGTGCCCCATCGCCAAAAGTCAATATCATGATGTGGTTAATCTGATTTCTTTGCGGTATTTGGCAAATACGGATGTCACAGATAGCTCTTCTAGCCTATACGGTACAAAAAAACAAGTTCGATAACCTAAACCACTTTCGTATCGATTTCATTTCATTTATTCTGTCACTAAATTAAAGTACCCAGATTGAACACAGTCCATACATGCATCGATTATGAATCGATTGGAAAAACCAATCGTATATTATACTTGAATTACTACATGTATTTGTTTACATTTTACGGGATGAAATTGAACGTGTCATGGACATCAACGTTTGAGGTACGACATGGTCCGTGTTCTACAATAACCAGTTTATTCTATTTATAGTTATATCTTCATCAATTGGCTAAAATCTTTGTGCAGTCTAACGTAAAAGGGACAACCGGGTATTGCAGAACACCAAAATATATATATTATGGAAAAATAAAGCTCATTTATTTGGATCACATTGATTTGATCCACCGCTTTCAAATTTCATAAATTAATAACAGTACCGACTAAATTTCTTTTGAAAACCAACTAATAAATCGATTAGCGTCAATCGCCGTAACTTGGCAACTTTGCATTTAATGTATTTTGGAGATCGTCCATTCCCTTTCGCGCTGCCCGAGTCACATCATCCATGCTTCTTTTCGCTGACATTGTCAGTTCGTCCATACTTTTTGCTGCGGATGTTGTTAGCTCTTGAACTTCGCTATTGATTTTGCCGATGACCCATTCCATCGCTTGGCGGCCCTGAAATTCATGTTCCGTAAATTGTAGAAAAACTATCTGTATGGCGTTTAATTACACTTTTAATACGAAAATGCAGCCATTAAATGTAAGAATTCGCTAAGTACTTTGTAAGCACTGAAGATTGAAAAATGCAGCCATTTTAGGGAGTCTAAATTTCTGATTACAAAACAATTCCAATACATATTTGACTATATGTTGGGAATTTGTAATGACCAAGCTTGATTTTTCTAAAATAAAGTGCTTTTTAAGGGCCTGGTATGCAAATTGATATTACAGATTACAAATTGAATTCAGGTCACACTGTAAATATAGTATGGAAAACATGTTCCATAAATAACATTGTATATTTTAAGATATAAATTGAACCAGGGCTGATTAACGGATTGATTTTTGTTGTTTTCTCCTTTCAGATCGTACTTTGTTCGCGTTGACCGAGATGGTGGATGTCATCATGTCCTCCAAGTAACTGCTGAGAGGAATTCCTTTGACGGTGACAACGGCTTCCTGCATCAGCACGGTACTGAATAAATATTTCCGTAAATTTAATTAATAAGTACACTGCCGTGATAGATAAGTATGTTAGATTACAAATTGCATATGCCATATGCAGTCAGTCACCTGCCAACATCTGTTGGGTGAGCGGAGTACGTCAATTTCTCATCGAATGATAAATAATTGCAAAGGCTCAGCTGCAATCAAAGCAAATATTGTGAACTAACAAAATGCCAAAGTACATAGAAATCGTGTAAATTCAGCAACGATACACTACATTTTTCGACTGCATCACCATTGTCTTGTGCGCCGCGTCCACTTCCGAGTACTCGCTCACGAAACACGTCTTATCGGTTCCTATAAGCTGCCGAGAAGTAATAGGTTCCCGTATTACAATTTCTGAATGAGTTGCAAGCAGTTTTTTTTACAAATTAACATAATAATTACATTTTTAACCCAGCCTGGCAATCCCCATTTGGTGCATATCAATCTTTGGGTACATAAGACACCATTTTCAGTTACGTGACGGTCCACAACATCAATTCCTACCACGGCCGGGTTCATAGGGTTTGGGTATTTCCTCCAGGCTGCCTGTGTTACAGTTTCCCATGGATGGCTGTAAATATATGTCAAATTCAATTACATTTAATTACATTATTCAAAGCATAGCAAGTATAAATTAATTGGAAAATCTGTAGCCTAGTTTAGTGTTTTATTCTCCATGTCTACTATTTATTAACTCAGTTCTTTTTTTGGGGTTGACAACATATTTGGGCTTCGTATTCACATACGGGGTCAAAATTCGGTTGTGTCCCAAATACGTGATTATTTTCCTATACGAGTAATTTTTTTAACATGATTTAAATTTAATAAATAAATAAATAAAATGTGGACAGAAAACGCAAAACAATTTTTGGAGCGTCACAGAAACAAGACTGAATAGAGAGATAACAATTCCAAAATTCCGTTATCTATCCAATGGAAATTTTAATACATATATATTGCACGTAATGGTATTGCAGAAGTGATGAACGCGAGCAATTTATTGCGTGTAATAAACGGTGTTTCAGCGCGATGACGTCATCCGCAATGCAATGCAGCCGCAAATGGCCAACATATTATTGCAGATGCGGAAACAGAAATTAATTTGCATCGCCCATCGGGTTCTTGCCCTTCATATGACATTTGGAACATGCTGGAAATGAATATCGATACCATATTAAGTGGCAACACTTCGATTATCGATTTTTGAAGAGGAAATCGCCTCTTTCTGCGGTCATTTCACTTCTAATCTGCGAAGGAACGTGACGTTTAGTGTGGTTCAATGGAAAACTCACTTGAATGTGTGTTCCGATGACCAAATCTTCATTTTTCATTCACAATCACGGGGTTCCTGATGGTCAATATCACCTTTAATCCAGTGACAAACCCGGGGAACACCGGCACGTTGGGCTGATACCCTAAAAAGACCGAAGAAATGGATGATGAAAGCGAGGATGCGTTACGATTGGTCGATGCCGGTTCGTGACGTCAGAATATTGGCCTTGGTTACATAATAAAACTGTAAGTTACAATTTCTAAACTTTACAATGCATTGTTCAAAATTCCAATATAGTCCCCAAATTAGTTGACAATGCGAAAAGGGAAATTAGTTTATTTTACCTCATGAAGTGCCACTAGATGATTGTTATTAAATTCAAAGAAAATGTGGTGTCAAGGTGACGAATGACGTCATAACACATTAGTTTTTCTTCTCTGATGGTGGCACTTTTCTGCCGGTTCATGACGTCATAGCCGGTGTGAATTGCTCACCATTTTAATAGCCGCACTATTTCCGCTCAGGGTGCATACCAACAGCTAAAAACATGGAAAACTAAGGATCCAATTTTATTATTATACCATTTTGTCGATAATTGAAATGAATTTCAGTGCGTTTTATTGATAAATTGCTTTTATTTTGCTCTGACAATACTTTCATTACTGCATGTAAACTTGGAAAACTTAGGGAAAATTGACGTCATTATTTTCAGAAGTTGATACTAGCCCTGTCCACCATTAACACAGAAAACCTTCAATGCACAAGATTTATTTTGCATAATAGTTTTACACATGACAACAAATTTATGAGGTCCTCCATGATTTGTAATCATTATTGCCATATAATGAACATTTGAAAAGTCATACACGCATGTGCAAAGTACAAAAACCAAGTTCTTGTGTAGTGTATAGTATAGGGACTTTCAATTGACGCAAGCCGATGGAAGATGGCCAAGTGATTGACCAAAGTCATGCTACATATTGCAATTAGGTATCGCGGTTAACATCTTCCTCATCGTCGTAGTTGTCATCGTCATCGTCACCATCTTGGGCAACTTCTGGCTGGTGGATGTTGTTCAGAAGATCTCGCATTGCGTCTAACAGAGAAGTGACGCACCAACGGAGATCATTGGAAGACCCAGGCGTGCTGCCATCTTGCGCCGGCACGGCCGCGCCACCAACGGCCCCCGCTTCCGGACCTGCATTGGCACGAGTCGCGTCTTGGTTCGCACGCAACGAAGCCATGTCGATGGAGTAACTGGGCAAGATGCTCCTCAGCAGAGTCTGAAGGATGCTCGAGTCGTCTGCTGCAGATGCAGGCCTACGTATCAAACAGCCAAGTGTGAATATAAAGAAACCCAAAATGGCCGACAGCTCATGTACAACCAACTGCACCTTGGCGGACGCGAATAAGTTGTTATCTTGTCTGTTGGAGGCCACGGGTCAAATGACGTACCGACTGCACCGATGGGAGCGGCTCCTTCAACTGCAGAAAGGGCCAAATGTCGATTGACATTATGTGGTGTTGCACCTTGAAAGCATGTTCGTCTCCTGTAAACACAATTTATTGTGTGTCTAGCAGAGAACTATCACACTCAAATGTTTTCAATTCATCGCTTTTGTGAAACCTGCTCTCGCATTGCGCCACAACGGGATCTTCACGGTCAACCCTTTCCAACACTTGATGGACATTCCTCTCGAGCCAAGCCAGTACTTCCGGTTCCTTCCATAGAAAGAAGCATCGGCAGATGTACAAGTTGACGAGCTGATTCAAAGCTGCACTTTGACTATATAAAAAAACAACAACGAGAAAAGAAAATCAATTTCTTATATAACAACTTGCCAGTTTTAGCCTAAACTTGATGTCTATTGGTTTCTTCCTACCTGGATTGGGCTTTTGCACCAAAAAACCAATGTTTGGCAACGCGGGGATCAGGTTGCACGCCGCATTTTTGCAAAAGCACTGTAAGAACTCCTGGGAACATGATAAGGGCTTTCTGCAGCATTGCGTCTGCTTCTTCGTTGTTCTCCGTGCCAAGGAATGTAGCCATGGCCATTGAGAATGCAAAATTTGGCAGCAGCGACAGACTTTTTGTAGGCTTTTAATTCGAAAAATGGCCGTTTTATATTGGAATTGAAACTGGAAACTTCATTCACACACGCATACACCTCGTATTCATTGAAGAAGCGTTGCAAAAATGTGTATTCGGCCGCACGTATTGCGTAGTAATCGATGACCAGGACAACACCTAAAGGGTCCCACGAGCTGGACAAGCTGAGTAGTAATTTGCAGAACTCAAGTGCTGTTCGATGGCATCCTTTCTTTCCGATTGACACCAAGTGTTTGTAGAGAGAGATGAAGAAAGCTCTATGAAGAACAAAATCTAAATTGAATCGAGATGCTGATATATTTGCGAGCAAAAGGCTTACCGGTTTTCGGCATATCGGTAATCAAGCTGGCAATTTCCACGCGCCAGGTTAAAAAGCGGATGAAAGCTATTTTCAAAACAGTGCAACGCTCTTTCTGCATATGGACAATTGGGAAATTTCAGTTTCGTAAATTGGTATCTGCAATTTAATTCTGATACTGTTACCTATGAGATCGGTGGCCATTTGCACATCTTCACCCATTCGTACAATATCGCTGAGTTGAAGGAGCGCATCGACGTGGTACGGATGTACGTTTAGTATTGCCACAATGTTTCCCGGATTGGCACTTTCTACAGCATCTAGGTATTGAAACTGGATCTGTTGGTACCTCAAACTGTGTTCGAAGCAGAAATAATGGATTCCGGTGCGCGATTCTACGTGATTCATCTTGACCCCTGCAAGTGATCAATGCGATAATCGGTTACTTGTATCTGCGCGTGAAAACCGACTGCTACTTTTAAGAGCTTCTACTGCCTTCAAATCCATTGCATTTTAACAGGAAAAGCATGTCCAATATTGTTAAAATCAAAATTAATACTTTGATATTTCTTTTATACTCTTTGTGATAATTACATGGAATTCACAGACACATAGACAAATTCCATCCGTAATATGCTACAGTATTTTAACATTTGGAGGAATTAGTGTAAAGTGGAAATCCTGGAAAAGTCATAGAATTTGCTATAGTTATTGGTAATTTGGTAGACACCCTGCACTTCTAAATGATGATATATTGCAGCACGAACCAGATTTTCCAACCTGAGGCCAAGTTGGTTTGGGAGTTACGAGACGCGATGGGCGTACGTGCACGCGGCCCTTTGATTTCCTTTTCCTGAGAACAATAATTTTGTAAGTTATGATTCTACATTGGAATTCAATCGACTGCTGTTGCATTATTTGGATGTAGGGTTTACAAACCCCATCTCGGCCTGAATCACTTTCGAGCCGAAGATGCGCTTCAGTTCGTTCTCTGCATTTAAATTCCTGTAATCGATGGAAAGAAGTTCTTTGCCGGATGTTTCATCGATGCTAGAACTCTTGGAGTTCGAGGCCAAACTTGGTGAGGGTTCACCCATCATTTTGTTAATCTCTTCAACGGTCGCATCGATGTCCTCTTCTTCGTCTTCCTGCACACGTATACAGCAACAAGAGAAAAATAAGACAATACTGAATGTGATGTTACTGAGATTTTGCATCACAATACACGTGTCCGACTAAATGCAATACTATTTATTCCCAACGTTTCTTGAAATCTACGAGTGTTTACGCATGAGGAACTTCAATTCAAACAGCTGCAATAGTGCACTGAAACTCTGGAATTTAAATTTGAAACTCTGGATTATTTTAGCATATACTTTAATTTCTTTCTGCTTTTTCCTTTTCTTCTTTCGTTTTCTCTTTAAACTATCTGTGGCTGCATGGGTTTCATCTTTTTCTTCTTCATTTTCGTTTTCGTTGTCAATGTCATCATCTTCTTTAGCTTCATTATCAGATGGAGTTTCTTCCCGGCTTAACTACAAATTAAGTAATCTTTTATTACGTTTGTAATATACTACTACTATTAAGAAACATACGTGCATTTTCTACAGGAAATTAACTGCATGCGCCTTAT
Organism: Glomeris maerens; assembly: GCA_023279145.1. Taxonomy (NCBI): domain Eukaryota; kingdom Metazoa; phylum Arthropoda; class Diplopoda; order Glomerida; family Glomeridae; genus Glomeris; species Glomeris maerens. The sequence goes on along the minus strand of WWPM01008452.1, from coordinate 4,148 downwards.
TTTATTTAATTGTACCAATTGCGCAAAACATTTAGTATTCGTAAATAAGATGCCTGTTGTTTTGTGTTTAGTTGCACAATAAATGGAAACGTGTGAATAATTTATTACTGTACTTTACCAATTCGTATGCATTCGCGAATGGTTTCTTTCTGGATTTTGACGGACTGAAATCGGCATCGTCCGATTCGCTATTTCCTAACAATTTCAAATCATTCGTATCTCCCTGAACTTTTCTGATCATTCGTCGAGACATGGCTATTTTTTTTCCAATTATTGGTGGGAATGCTGCATAACAAGCTGACCAAGCTGCGGTGTCATCTGGGCTAATTATCGGTGCATGGCGTTAAATAATAAATGTGGCAAGACACTACAGTTCATGCCATGTCAATGGAACTAACGTTTCCATCAGCCAATCAGAGACGAACGCAGCCTGATGACGTCATAATGCGTTTTGGGTGATTGGCGAAGGCAGCCTGATGACGTCATAAGCGTGTTGGATTGGTGGAATACTGCTACGGTGCTACCTTATTATATACCCGATTAATGTTTTCCTTATTGGCCGATAGAGGGAGACGATTGCTTATCCGGTGGCCAACTTTGCCATGTTTTTCGTTCAATCCCGCCTACTCCTGTACAGGATTGGGCGCACTGCTAATATTGCTGGACCACCTAGCCAATGACACAGTATACCCAGCGGAAATAGTGGATTGGTAGAAACATGGCGGAACCAATCGGCACGAGGCACAGCCGTGGCCACTTTATCAAGACTAAATCGTTCAGTGCGCGTGAAAAAGACTCAGCTGCTGTAGGATGTCGTCGGCGTTGGAAACGCTCGAATCTCATCTTGAGAAATTTATAGAAAATGTGAGGCAAATGGGAATAATTGTGAGCGATTTTCAACCACAAGGGCAAAGTGTTCTCAATCAGAAAATGTAAGCAATTTTTGTACATGTAGGAATACATTTTTTCGCAAGGAATTTAACGTCTATACAGCGATCTTGCATGTCTTATTTCCATTGCCTTGTAGAAACTCAATGGTTCATGAGATGCAGGAAATAGAACGATGTAAAAGCCATGTTGCAGATGTGCAAGTGCCCTTGGAAGTTTTCGAGTGAGTTTTCCTGGGATCGAGTTTGTGTACAACTTCATTGCATACGACTCATGACCTGTGCAACTTTTTACGACTATTTGTAAGCGAATATTGCGTGCGCGTTTCACCGGTGAAAGAAAATTGCACAGAACGGAATTTCTGTGCAAAACCCACTTAATTTGTATAAAAATCCATGACAAAGTAGAGCTTCTTTCAACACTCTAAGTAAATATGATAAAAGCCCTGAACGACATTTGCACTGCCAATATATTTTAGTCTGAAATTACATATTGTTTAAAATATAATCTTCAGTTTATTTAATATTAATATTCCAGCTACATCGATCAAGGACGGAATCCGCACCTGTACACAAAGGATTGTATGGAAAAAGCACTTGCAAAGAACGAGCAAGTGAAAGGCAAAATAGATGCATACAGGGTAATGTGTGACCTCCTCAGTTTATATTTAAAAAATACAAATGCAGTATTGATGGGTTTCTAAATGTTTGCATTGTTTATTCAGAAATTCAAAGCACAACTATTAGTCGAACTAACCAAAGGCTTCCCAAACGAAATAGCAAAATACCGAGCTGTCCGAGGAGACGACAGACCAACCATGCCGTAAAAAAATCTTTGTAAATTTGAACTGAACTTGCAAAATACTACTCACATTACACCATTTATAATTGAAAATTTAAAGCGTCAGTGTATAGTTTAATTTAATTCCTTCTATATAAAATTGTACATTCGCATCTGGCATACTTGCGTTTATTAATCAACATCGGCTTTGAATACTACATTGTTATCAGGATAAAATAAGAGATGACACTTCTTTTTCTGGATTGGGAATGTACAATGTGGTAGGCTACATTTGGACATTTCTTCGTCATTGGCCCCATTCAAAATTGGAGTCCGAGAGAATTCCTTTTGGGCACGTTGACGCGGTCGGCCTAGGTTTCAGGATCAATTTTCCGGTCTGCTTAATTGAATTTCAAATCAATCAAGTTTAGTTCACATTTACAGAGGAATGAACAATTTCCGAACGAATTTTTACTCACATTATCACACGACATGTTGAAGTCCTGTAAGACTTGACGGACACGAGATGTAACTCTGAACATGAGAGTTAAGTACGGGATTTTTGGAAGATGGTACCATTTAGTAAAATATTGAAAGGATACATTGATGGTGCTACCACCCTTTTATGCACACCAGCTAAAAACAGACACACCAAAATGATACTACTGATGGTGAAAAATAAGTGATGAACCAGTGACTGGAGAAATGTCACCTGAATTGGGGAAAAAACAATTTAATTTTAATTAAATGTACATGAAGCAGAGTATATTTCTGTTATTAGATACTAGTTTATATCGGTGAATAAGTGAAAAAACACCTGATAGGTCTGAGGGTCTCGTAACCATTGCCATGCTCCAATCGCAGTGCACATTGCAATTACCACTAAAACGACTGAAAAATAATAGTAAATTATTTAAGAACTGCACTTTTTTCTCTCCCAATTTTACTCAACTTTTAGTTTTGATAATGTAATATATTTGGGAGATATAAATAGTATATATTTATGTGGAGTCCATGTTACATGGTAGTTTCTTTCCAAGTGAATATTGAAAATTGACAGATCACACCAATTTGCAATTATACTTGTAACCATTTTAACAAATTATTAGAAACTGACTTCGCCATCTGATGGTAGCCGGGTGCAAACTGACCACAACTTCGGTCAATCTTCTCTCAAACGCCTTCAAATCTGAAAGATAAAAATCCGTTTTTACAATGTTTCGATTAAATATGATTTATGTCAAGAACCTTCACATGCTGTTTGCATCATTTAAATAAGATTGATGTTAATTATGGCCGACGAAGCGCTGTTTTTCGGGGATTTCCGATCATTTTCTGTATGATATGACATACGGTACATAAGCTGTATAAAGGGCGCTTCGGCTAGAGTCGCTGCAAGGTATACATAGAAGTAAGGTAGCGCCGTAGGAGTATTCTATCACCCCAACATTGTTTAACGTCATCATAGTGCGGTCGTTACTGCACCAAAACGCATTGTGACGTCATAATGGTGCATTCGTCCCTGATTTTATGATGGGAAAGGTAGTTCCAAGTATATGGCATGGAGTCACTGTATCCCCCTTTTACCCGCACCCCCGTCTGATAATTGAATGCAGTCTACGGAAACAACGGCGCTCTATCTTGGCGCCAAGTCCTGGCGCTGTATTACCACTAATTACCCAATGCCAACTGAGTTGTGAAAATTGTCAGTGCTGATCGTGTGGTATACTGCTTGCTACGAATTTTTCAGCAAAGGTAGGCATTCTAGTGTCCAGCGATGTCAATATTTCCCGATTGATGTTGAAAAATGCGTGTTTTAAAACGAGAAATGTAGTATCACCTGATCGAAGACATTACTTGTCCACCATTGAAATAAACTGTGTTTTTAAGCCTCGCGCCGAAGATTTTTAAGGCGTCGAATATGGCCGCCTATTATTGATGTTTTGTGTGTGTTTTGCAGGTAGAAACATGAGTGGTTTGCGAGCATCCAGGGACAGGATGACAAGAGACGATCGTCGGGATGACAGATACCCTGTCAGTTCAGATACAAACAGTACAGATCCGGCTTTATTAAATGCCAGAGTTTTCGTTGGCAATGTCCATTATGATCATACTTCGAGGGAAGATATAAACGACAGGTTTTCCAAATACGGCAAAATTCTAGGTACGTATCCCTAATTTTCTTGCTTACTCGTTCATTAAATCAACAGGTCTATATTTCCCGTTATTATACGCAATTAAGTGTTGCATAGTGAGTGAAACTGGCAATTTCCATCAAATTTTCAACATTTTGCCAAGTTGAGGATGTGCCGGAATAAAGTCAATTTTTCTTCGGTGGTCCAGGACATACTTTTGCTTGCATGCCTTTTTTCTTTGAAGAGTATTCATAATTGCATTGATTTTTTTATTACATAAGCGTACTTGAAACAGACACGTGTAGGAAACCAATGACAAATGAACAACAAAAGTAATGAAATTTG
>WWPM01008411.1:0-27118 GCA_023279145.1 Glomeris maerens | reverse complement strand
CTTATCCATTTCACTTAAAAGTTGCTCTGTTGTGCTAATTTCAATGTCCTCTTAAATGTATTAATTTGAACTATTGCTCCAGCTATTGTATTTCTAAAGTTAAGTTTTTGATAACCTTAATGACAGTTGTAGAGGTGAAATAGTTTGACACCACTGCATAGAGTGAGCATCCCTGACTTACTTGTCACTGCATATTCAGATTTTTAATACTACAAGTATGTGATAATGTAAAAGTTTTTTAAGGGGGTTGCAAAAGATTTTATTTTTGATCTGACTTTAATTATGACAACATGTCGTTAATGATGTCCATATGTAAGATAATGACATAATTTATGCATGCTGTGGGTGATTTGAATGTAGTCCAAGTTAAGTTATGACTTCAGTGTTTGCCCATGCATCAACTTGTTCATGAATATTAAACTTCTTAGTGTTTTTTCTAGTACTATTAGTGTTGCCAAGTTGAGGACATTGGTTAGCAGACAATCCCACCCATCATCTATCAGAAACCGAATGTAAAACTCCCTTTTCCGGTTTTCTTGCTCATGTTTTCTTTTTGCTTGTTGGCCAAGAACGTGATCGTCATTACGTAATGATGAGTTTCATTAATATTGGTCTTAAAAAGGCGAGAGTTAAGTCAACTTTGTGGGCGTTTTTTGTTTCTTGGGGGCAAGGGGTTCATAGCGGGAATATCAGCACCCACAATGCACTGTGTGTGGGGTGTACCCAAGTGATAGCAGGGGTTCCTGACGTTGTTATTATTTCTGCTACTTATTTTTCACTCGCTGATTTAATTCGACAGCTTTCGTGAGTTAGTTTTACTTTTTTCAACTTGCTATTTTAGAAGCATGCAAAATTGACTAAATTACTTACCCATATTGTCAGTGTATTTGTTGAAATGTTCATTCATTCTCCTCTCGTTATTTAACCTTCGAGTCAGTCATCTGTATAAGGTTTTCAACATTTATTTATTTCATTACAAAAAGTTTACATAACATTCAAAATAATTTGGTAAACCACAAACGACTAAAACTTAATTTATAACGGCTATATAATGCAGGATATAAAATAATTTGAATATGTTATCCTGCTCAAACATGTTAGATCCAATCAAATTCACTGTGTCAATAGTAAAAAAAGTAGGCTTCTTTGCACCAATCAATGGACACGTAACTTAGGCATATACCTGTATATATAAACTATAAATTTGGTTTTTAATTTCTGAAGTGTGTAATTGCAAATCAATATGAGGCTTTGTGACAATGCAACAACAATTACACACAGCTGTTCTCAAGATGAACCTGTTCATTGGCTGTAGTAACCCTTTCCTTACTTATTTCTATCCTCCTCAAAGTTATATCTGCATGTCTTGTCAACGTTTTATTTGAAACCCAAATATTACTAGCATTTATTCTTCCACGTTTTTGTTGACAAAATAAGTTCATCTTGAGATGAGAATGACTTAATTATTTCATTCCCATTGTCGATAACAATATTATCTTATAAGAATTCCGTTCAAGTTCATTTTTTAAGCATATGGCCCATTGTGAACTTGTAGAAGTGCGAACTAGGTCGAGGTACACATTAATATGCTCATCCATTGCCAAGACTGACATTACCTTAAATATTGCATTTATTTGCTACTGTGACGTCATAAGTATAGCTACATATATGGTCCACTGTGAGATTCGCATTTGCTGCACAATATGTTGAGATTTTTGAAACAACCCGTACATGTCGATGGCACAAGCCTCTTGAATGGATCTCAGTAGTCGCCTTTGGCTATTAAACAGCTTTGCTTTTATGTGTAGGCCTAGTACGGGACACACCCTTATAGGGGCAAGCTTTTTGCTAAATTTAAGTTTGTGAAGAAAAAAAATTGTGTTGAGGGGGAAAAAGTTTGATAAAAAGTTGCGTGCGCTGCTGTTGCTCATTAATGACACTGACAATCAAATGGCAGGCCTCTTGGTGTCCATAGCTCTTTGTAGGCGAGTCCAAGAGCGATAAATTTCGCCAATTTCACTTGTAACATGTCTCCGATCGTGTTCCTTAAATGCGAAGTCACGTGATCACCCCTACTGTGTGATGAACAGGACGAGTATGCAGGTGGGGGCTTTTTTGCCAACCGCAGATTTGTGAATTAAACGAGCATTTTTTCACTCAATATGTAGGATATATGTCAGGGCATACTGTGAGTGAACAAGAAGTTTTGCCACATTGCGTGAGCCGTACTTCTATCTACTTCTTTACAAATGTTCCCGCTTTTATATTATACATACACTCTGCATGTGTGTTTCCTATTATATTATACAGTATATAGCTCCCATGTGACTTGATTTAAATTTCAACTTGCTGGACGTTTATATATGTTGGATTCTTTATATTCCAACTTAAGAATGTGTAAGAATATTGAAAGATTTTATAATTTTAACCCCCTAAGGTTACAGAGTCAGTTCATTGGGCGTGGCAGAAGATTCAAAATGGCCGTCTTGTGTTTGATCGAGAACCATTTTTTCCCCTGTAATAATCCAGTTTTTTTGTTCTCCCCATGTAATTTTTTCTATGTAGGCATAAAAGTAATGGTATTTATCTATAGTGATATCTTATCGCTTTAAAATGAGGTACTCAGTTCTTCATATAGTCTGAAATAATTATAGTTTGACAAGGAAATTGCTATGATGTTTAGGTGATGCTCGATCATACATATGGCGTTTTTTACTGTAAGGAGTGGGCCACATTAAAATTGCTTGGTCTGAAATAGATTAGTTTTGTCACAACATTGTAATTAAGTTCAAAATTTGTTTGTTAATATTTTTCCCCCTATATTGCAGATGTGAAATTGAATATTAATAATTATTTATCATGAGATTAAACTGGAAAAATGTTTTTAATATTTGCAAGTTTTTTGTTTCTGTTCATAAAAAAATTATAAGCATTTCATTAACATAATTGAAAAAAGATTATTCATTGATTTTATAATATATTAATTAAACTATCATTTATAGAACTAATTTATTCACGTGTATGTCGCAAATTAAAGATGGACCCTGTTTTAAGTATTTTAATAGGTTAGAAACTTCTTTTTAAAAATATATTGGTGTTCACACGGTGTATAGGAAAAATTAGAAATTTTCTCAGCAAATGAAACCGGGAAACGCTTTCAAATTTCTGAAATAACGGAAACGTTGAGACGAGAACAAGTGGGGAAAAAATGCCAACCTTGTATATAGTGATCATTAAGTTACGTAAAGGACGATATATGGGAAAGCTTCCTGTATATTTCAGTTTAATAAGGTGGGAAAATTTTGTCATGCATGGTGTATTATATCATATACAACAGGCCCTTCTCTCAATGAAAATGACTCAAACGGTGTTTGATGATGATTCTTCTTCTTCTTGGCTTTTTAGTGTAGTAAATGCAAAAGAGGAAGTGCATCCGATCACTATGAACGAGCAGCGCCCCTTACATCCGTTTGCGTGTTGTGGCCAAAAGTAAGGGGCTTTTGTGACATTTTCCCACGCCTTTTACTCGTGGGATTTTACCAAAAGCCCTTTGTTCTCTTCCTACGACACGTTTTTGTTTCTGATCGACCAATGGACCTTTTTATGTACTTTATATCCACGGGCATCATGACATCCTTAATAGCCCGCCCCTGAATATATTTTCCTCAACATCTTGGCCAAATTTAATTGCATTTTGCCAGATATTACAAGAATAAATATCCTGAAAAATCTGATTCGCTAAAATGGAAAATAATTTTCCAAAGTTTAAATCCATATTGTATATATAGACTTAATTTATGAAAATTGTCTTAATTATATGCGAACTTGAATTGACAATAGTTATAGGGTACACATGTATAAAATGTATGGAAATGCATGGATGAGATAACCATTGTATTTTGGCTCAAGGTTTTTCCACAGAAATTCAGGTGTTGTATGTATATTGATGCATAATTAATGCATTGTAGTTTGTATGCATAAGCTATATCGCCAACTATATACCGTGTGTTTGATCATTTATTTTGAATGTCACCTGTTGAATTAAAAATTGACAGTGGAAAAGGAGAGCGGCCGGCAAACATACACAAGAGTTGTGTATGAGTGTGAGAAGATGACAGTTGTGCACATGTCATCTTCAATGAAGCTCGACAATTTTCTATATTTCCATAGTGCACAGTGCACAATGATTTATTTTTTTGTGATTAATCACCTACCGTGCTTGTCAATAATTAAGCGACAGAGTGATTGAAGTCCCTTCTCACGTCATCGCTGTATCGATTTCATCTTTTCACACATAGGCCTATTATACATATGAATTTCCAGGCTGTATATGCACTACATACAACACATATTCGTTTGCAAGCCAGGATTAAACATAACGACATATAATCCAAAAATTGGCGAGAACTCTGTTCTGTTGCCCAGAAAACTTCGTTTTCATGAGAATAGTTGTTCATCAATCATTATTTCCTATAAGTTTTTTCCCCATTTTGTTATACAGTATTTTGTACAATTTTCTATATAATTTAATGTAACGTCAATTGTGAAAATTGTAAGAACAAACTTAAATTGGAATTGTAAATTCAAGTAAAATCTAAAAAAAAATTGTAGCTGTTATTTGTTATTACCCTTATAAGTTGAAACACTAGCTCGGTTATTAAAGTATAACTCGAAAGAAGTTCGACCATAATCGATATTATTGAGCTGCTATTTAAATTATAATTGGTTACTTATACATTCTATAGGTTGCATGCGTGCATAAATAAGTTAATTTTTGGTTGTCAATGGATCCGGATTTTAAATGTGACGACTTGCAAGCATGCAAACAAAGGGAATGTATTTATCACATACACAGTGACATGAAACATGAATTTGATCATTCAGTGCCGATTGATTAATGTTCAAAAACTGGTTACCAAAACTAGTCTATTGAGTATATTAATTTTAGAGTCCGCGGAAGTACATGTCTCTTATATCTTTAGTTGTTTCTGTAGAGTGAAAAAGATGGTTGACGAGTGCATGGTAATGCATGTAAATATATTCATTACCAACTAGGTGTGAATAAGATAGTTAAATATATATTAACTTTTTATTGATCCAAGTATTTTCATATTTTATAGGTAATAATTATACAAATTTTCAGTTTGATTTATATTTTATTCTCAAATTGACCGCATGTATGTATATGTATAGTTACAGAGTGTTTTAATACGGATTTGATTTATATTGTGCACATATTGTTATGACTACAATATCGCATGTCTTTTGGCTCCTCCCAATTATTATTGCGTGCACACAGAACCCAATTTACTATTCTGTTAAGTTTTCACAGCATGAAATTGAATATTAGTTATTTATTCCTATACATAAACATAATATAATATATGCAGCTAATTTTTATAACTCACTTGTAATAATAATCAATAGATGTGGGGAGCATGAATTATGGTTGTAACGTTTTAGGTGCTACTTAAAAATGTAAGTGTTTTGGAACATGGGTTTGTAAGAACTTTATATTTTTTATGCAAGGAATATACCCGGTTAGTTTGTCCACCTATTTCAGATACACCCTGTTTGGGCATGTAAACGTTTTTGCATGTGCACCACTCTGTATGCAAAATAACTGCATAACTTTTTCCCTTGTAAACTGCAAGTTTAGTGTCATAAACTTTCATTGGATGACACGGAAGTTGTGGAGATCTTATAATTGTTGCAGCTTTTAACAAAGGTAAAAGTCTTTCCAAAAAATCATAGATAATTGAACTCGGGTTTCTGGTTCTATGGCACACGTACTGTGCTTATAAAGAAATGGTGTTGAAATATTTCGGACGATATTCTCTGGAAATATATACTGTAATTAAACGTAGCACAATTAACGCGTTTTAATTGTTGGAATTACAAACAGATAAGATTTAAAGGGAAGTTTCCTCAAAGTTCGTAAGTCCATCTTCGTTTCCTATATATCTTAAAACTACAGAAGGATACATGGAAATAATTACATTTGACCTTTTTGCATGTCCACCAGCTCTTCCTTGGGGTTTAGAATGGTAATTAGTTTTTCATATTGTATTTTGTTGATGTTTCCGGATGCAATGAAGTATACTTTTGTAGCTTGAATGCAGTGATATTTGAAGAAATACAGTTTTATCGATTTAATTGCAAATATTTAATTAAATATAGCTTTTTCAATGACCGCACCATTTGTTGTTTATAGGACTACTCTTGAGAAGTTTATAATATGTATGAAAGAGCATACAAAAATGCTGATTTGCATTAGTTTTTTTATTTGTTTTTTCCCCATCAATTCGAGAAAATATCTAATTTTGCTGTAAGGCGTTTACAAAATTATACAGCCAACTTTTTGGCTTCACAGGTGTGCCATCCCAATCCAATCCTTTGTTACTCAACGTTCAAGTTTACATCAGACTGTAAAATAAATCTAACTATACTTATTAATATATGTGCTAACTTTTGTATTCATAAAATGATCAAATGGATTATCATTTATTTATCCACATTATCTTCATTGAAAAACATTTATCAATATTTTTATACTTGTTTTCAGAGATATTTTGATTTCATTAGGCCTAGATATTGTACCTTTTCTTTGTATGTACATATAACGGTAGAAACTTTCTTCTTGTATTTTTTCTTTGTTGTTATTTTGTAAATTGTCTTTGTATACATTGGAATTTAATGTGTAGTCATAATGAGAAGTCCAAATTTACTTGTAACCTTGAAACTTCGTGAAATATGTAACGGGGTTGGGTTCGTACTTGAGTACATGCTTGCAATTTGCACATAGCCCACAGGTGATTTTACATCCTGGCATTACCAATCCACTTTCAAATTGTCCATCATCTGTAATATTATTCTGATGACCATAGAAAAACGAATCCATGTAACATACATGAATGACCTGCAGCACATTTGTACTAACATCTCCCGTATGTTGATCTTTTGCAAACAAGCCATGGTAAAACACGAAGAACACAGCATTTGAGTCTCTAAATTATATCTATCGTGGTGATTGCATAATATTGTAGACCTAACCTTGTAAACACTTTCATGACACCCAAATCATGCACACCTTCTTCAGTGAACTGTATTCGTAACTGGACGTTTTTCTAAATGACTTCTTATTTTCCCAGTGTTATACGAGATCAACTGTACATTTCAATTTTGCCATAATTAACTTCCATATCTGCATAAACTTTCTAAACTTTCGTTAAAGAAAAACGTTTTTCTATATAAGGAAAAATAGATAATAAAATAACATGAACAGAGTTTTGGTCTGTTTAATGTTTGTTAGTTTTTTTAACCTCCTTGATGATTTATCCCCTATATTAAGTGTATTGGGATAATTCAGTTAGGAGGTCCACCTATGTTAACGACCCTCTTGTTTAATAAAACTTTAGTAGCTAATAACTCGGCAACTATGGCTGACTTCAAATAATGCTTTGCCTATAAATTATTGTCTGTTTAAAAAAAATATATATATACCATGTTGGAAGACGCCATGCTATACCGAGATTGAATGTGAAAATGAGACGTTTGTTTTGAGTTCCGGACAAGTGTGAGTGAGGCTTGGGATTATAGGGATTGAGTGGATAATGAAGTGGAAATGTGTGTGTGGCTTATAAGGGGGAGGGATCTGCTAGGCTTTAACGGCGCGTGCCGTGCTAGGGACGGCGGCCATTTTGAGGCCATTGTTGTAGTTAGGCCTTTCATAAATACTTATATTTTACGCAACCACCGCCCAACTTGCAGCGAATTTCTGTATCTTTCTCTCGACCCGAATGGATGGATAGATAGATGGATGGCGTGAAGGTGTACCCCTGTAAGCTGGGTTGATGTTTGTTGGGAGGCCAGCAGACAAAAAATGTGACACAGTTTAGGAGGAAGATGGCCGACGCCTCCGCCCTCCAACACACAGCTCCTACCTGCAGCTCGCATGCAGTCTACAAACTGCTCCTGCTCCCATCGGACCTCCAAGGAGCTCTTCACTCTTCACTGCTCATGTCCATGCACACATGCAGACAACACGCGAACCACTCACTTTACAGGGTGTTTTAACCCCGCATAGCCAACTGGTCATCTACCCTTTAATTACCTATATACTTTTCTCTTTGCAACAACATTTTTTTTGTGTATGTCATGGAAAAGTGCTCCTAAAATCTCGGCAAGATGACAACACTTCGCATAATTGTCTTTATGCACACACGCCTTTGAAGTGACTTTTTCATTGCATATTATGCAGGTATGATTACATTTTTCATAAATGTAACAATTTAGAGAATTGTATTCTTGTAATTTCCACATGGCAGAAGTTCAAGTTCGCCATTATTTACGAAATGTTAATATTAATACTCAAAGCCGTATAATGAATATAGGATATTGTTGTTTGTATACTTGGATTTTGCATTAGGTATTTAATTATAACACCGATTTGACTTTTATAGACTTTTTTTAAATTGCTCTCATAAAAATTTATAGATAACGGGAAGTTTGTAGAGCTTAATTTGCATGCACGCAAATGTTATATTAAGGAATTGTTACTTCAACTACAGTGTTTTAAAGCATTATTAACTTTGTAACTTGTTTGTTTTGGATTAATTATATTTCTAGAGAATTTTTTCATTATTTCTATGAAATTGTAACTTATTTAAATTATTTTCAATTATGCGTTCTTGGGAATGTTAATGGGGCCTATTCAGAACCTTATAAAAGGATAGGATACATATACCTTGCCTGTTAAAATATAATAATTAACAGGGAATTTTTAATGTACATTGTGAGGCAGTATTATGAAAATCATATGTATATATTTAGGCCTAATAAAATTACCACTGAAATATACGAGGAAAAATAGATCTTAAACTTTTTGAAAATATATCCAAATCAAAAACTTTTCCACTTGAGTAAATTATGTCTATATACATTCACTAATTAGGTATTAGTAAATTAAATTGGTTAATTGAGAACTTTAATATTGAAAATTACAATTATGCATACATAAGTCGGATGATGATATAGCAATAATCCTGAACACTGTTTTGTTGTATATAAAGTAGAGTTTGCCAAGTGATTGCTGTGTTGCAAATAAATATATGAACTCGCTTAGAATAAATTTGAGGTGGATCAAAAAAACTGTGAAACTTGTGGGATAAGTATTTATGTAATTTTTCCTTATCATTCCGCATTTATGACTCCTTTTGGCGAAAATGTTGTCTCGCTGGCGAAAAAAAAAACTTGGTTTATGTTCCTTGAATCTAAGTTTATGTAGTATTTCCTGATGAATCAAGATGCGATTTGTCAGTCGGCTTTTCCTTTTCCTCCTAGCTAACATTTCAGATGAAGATGGTCGAATTTAAGGGGGAAAAGTTGTAGTTTTAAAGCTCTGTTGCAGAGGACCTCGCCCTTTTTATTTCCTAATTTCCTACCTGTTTATTACGCTATCTTTTTTTATCTCTTCTTCGTCTTCTTTATTTCTTGCTTTATAAATACCAGTCCTTGAAGCATAACGTACCCGAAGTTTGAAATCACTTGCAAAAGTAGATAAGTGCTAAAAACTGAGGAAAAAGTGTAATTTTTTGCATTCTTGGATGAGTGAATCCGTCTCCGTTCACTTGTCAACCCAAGCGATGAATCTGGGACAGTCACGTGATTATCTGCCTTTTCAAAAACCCGGATAAATTTGACTAGCCAAAAATCTCACTCGTATTTATAAAACGTCTTCAAATATTCGCTTTTGTTTAGCAAGCCATAGCTGGCATTGCAGGCAAGCAATACTTTTGCTGCTGACTAGCGCCATCTATCGGCTAATTGATTTATTCTTCAACTATTGTCAACTCTATTGTACTGCCGTCTCATTTCACTGATTTATAAAACTCTAAAAAATCTTTTTTTATTTTTGCCACATCTTCATTATACTTTATGGTAGCTTAAGCCTAGTTCCGTTTAATACGCATAATAATTTACATTTTTTTTAAATTATTGATGTATATAGTATACATAATATATTTGAAACTACATCAATTTTCCATTTATTATATGTTAGTTAACTTTTGTTTACATAGCATTCCCACGTTTACTTTATTAATTTTATCTTCATTTTTTAGTATTCTCAATAGGCCTATTTTTAAATAATGATTGTTGCATATTTAGGTACTTCATTATCTAAATTCAATCGTCAACAATGAGTCCTATTTAAATTTGAGAAGCCTATAACAATTTCTTCTGGTTTCAGATTTGTAATGTTTAAGTTATTTTTGATTTTGAAAATGATATGTTAGTCAAGAATAGCATAAATTTCATAACAAGTTTCATTTCGTTTATTTTGTGTCGTTCGTTTTATTTGTGAATATTTTGAATATCTTATTTTGGTTTCGTAATATTTTTCATGACGCAATTCATGTATGGCCCCTATAAACTCGATACAAATTGTGACTGGTTTTGTTGGTTTTTCTTCGCTTACAGTTAAAGTCATAAAAGTGGCTATTTTCTTTTCTAATTACCGTTTAATGTGATGTTTCCTTTCGATAAGTTTTACGATTTCACCTGTATAGGAACTACTTGAGATAGAAAGTTGCACTTCACTTTCTTATTTATTGACATGGTCCTTATTATTACAGACTATACCACATTGCTTTGACCCTATTTGAAATGTTTAAATGCAAAACTACTTAATTGAAAATTTTAGGGACATCTGTTGGTGTATTGTAAAAAATGAAAAATAGTTTTAATTTTATTTATCTCATGGCAGTATTTTTACTTAGTTCTTTTACAAAAAACATTAATGAATTAAAATTGCATTAAATTTCATATTACAACTTGCAGAATATGCAAATTAATTGATCTCGTGCATAAAACTATAATTGTCCATATACTTAACCAATGACAGCAATTGTTATATTAATTACTGGTATTTATGTCATATATTATTGAATTTAAGTCTGTTGTTTGCAAACTAGCTAAAATGGTGTTCAATTTGTGACATGTCAATAGATTATTCATCATATGTTAACTTATAGAATAGAATAATTTATGCTATTTCAATAATTTGTACCCAAATTTACACGTCACAGAAGAAAGCACACACAGATCCCACTTACATGCCATGAAGTTTTATAAATGCATATTTTAAGCAAAGGGTTAAATTAGTTTCTTTATATTGGGTTATATGGAAGAATTATTTAGGAATTTGGTTGCAGAAAAGTGTGCGCATGTAAATTAATACTAAGATGAGGATTGGAATTCGTATATAGGCTGTGTGTGCGGTGTGCAGTGGTTGTTCGCGTGGTATGGCACACCGTCTAGGCGTTCCAAAAAAGCCGAGAAAAAATGCGCAATTACGCGTAACTGGACCCGAAATAAGTAGGTGTGCACCTCCCACTCTGGTGATTCGTATCAGCTGTTGGACGAGACTAGACTATGAGAAAACTTGACTGGGCCGGGCCAACAGTGTATAAGGGAAATGCGAATGAAAAGAAGAGAGGAAAATGGTGCATGGTGGCGCTTCTGCGTTCGGACGTCACTTTTACCTTTTGCAACTCCACAGGTGCGCCATACAAACTTGAAACTTGAAGCACCTCTGGCTTCACTTGTCCTCACGTCCCCGTGGACGGAGCACGCACACACCTGTCTCTTGGAGTATATACAGTATATTATAATATGCATTTTTAGTCAATCATATCCACCAAGTATATAAAGTGTTGCCTTTTACTGCTCCAACTTGTTTTATTATGTGCTGACATGGATACCTTCGGATTTGTACCGTGGACTTTGCTATAGTTGCATTTTCATGAATGTAAGTTGAAAAAGTTACTTTACTAAGGGAATGTATGAAATATTAAATTACAAACTAACTTTTTTTGAAGTTATTGTCTGCTTCAATGAAGATTACGCAAAAATTAAATGTATACATGGAGTTTGTACAAAGTTTGTTAACTTTTGTGAAAGTTGCGCAATTTTTATATAAACTTCCTTGAAAGTTCAATTGCGTATTAATATTTATTATTAAACTATTTCAGATGAATATTAGAATTTTTAAGGTAATTAGATTTCAAACTTTTCGACTTTTAATGGTTTTTTGCTATATTCTGTATTAGTTAACTTTTTAAATTATTTTCAGTGAGATTTTGTATTCTAAGTGAAAATTGGTGCTTAATTAACTTCCTCATCATGGTACATATGTATATACAGGAATGTAATTTCAGACTATTACCATTTTAGTAATAGAAATTTTTAATAATCATGAATAATGTAAATTTCTAGTTAATTATCACTATTGTATTTGGCTAACTTTAAACTGAAAACCGTTATTTTGTTTATAATAATTAAACTTTTACGACAACTTTTGTATCGTGAAAAAATGTAAGCAAGTGCATAAATTTAAATATTTCAAAATTCTCAAAATCTATAATAGGTATATAGTACTTAAAGTTTGTTTCGTACAAAGTTAATTAAGTGTACTCTTAATGTATTCCAAACTTTTCAAGAACTGGTTCAAAAGTTCCTTTTTATATCTTAGGTCAATTTGTGATTTCACAATTTGAATTTGTTTCAAATAAAATGGAGCAATAGATGAGTTGTCGTCAAACTTTGGAGTAGATTTTGCAACAGTTTTGCTGTAAATTTGCATAACCTTTGTTCCTTATATCCTCCCGTTGAACTTTGGGTTCTTTTGTACAAGTTGAAGTCAAGGTATATATATGAAATTTAATGGCGTTAAAGAAAATATCCGTGATTTTATGAAGTTGTTAAATCAATATGTAACTGCATTTAACGTCGCTGCTTTGAAAAAGCTTGAGCTGCGTGTTAAATTGTTGAATTATGCAGCTTCTGATGCGTGTTGAAATTAGTTTTTGGAAATTTTGCCAATTTCCTTGAAGTGCTAACCTTTACATTTAATCGCAACGAGTTTAACTATGCTATTAATTTTAACAGCTAAAATATTCTGCCTACGAAATTTTTCGGCAATAAAATTGGATGTGATTTAGGCCTGGCCTTGGGTGTTTTAAATTAATGCGACTAATAATAAAGGGAATTGTAATTACACCCATATTGAGAAGTTGACAAGTTATACTTTATGCCAATTATATGTATTGGTTGGAATTTATCGAAGTTGAAAGGGAAATTTATGCGAGAAGCTAGTTTATTTCGAGATTTCAGAGCAAACGTTTTTGAACCAGTTTTGAAGATGTTGCAATATATTTGCAACATTTTAATACTGGTGCACGAGAAACTCCATAAATCGGAGATGCAAAAGAACGTGTTGCGAATGGGAATATTCAAGTTAAATTTCTTTAATGTTTTCATAAATTTCTTTGTCGCTGTTTGTTTGCTTCTTTACAAGGGCTACTGTTGTGACAAATACTCCCATCGTGTTTAAAATACAAATTGTTTAATTCTCCTGCATGTATATTTCACTTTGATTCATTTTGAATGACGTTTCATGTGCAAATGTGTGAGAATAACTATGACTGAACCGTTGTAAATTATTCCATATTTTTTATATAGCCATTGAAAGTTGCAAAAGTATAAATCTGGTCATTTAGCTGTACTTATATTTGCATGTTTTTTTATAATATTTTCGTGCTTTTTTATTCATTGTATGCCTAAATACTCCAATTCGATCTCAATCGCAACTGTTAACTGCATGGCTATACTAAATTATTTTTGATTTGTCTAACTGTAATTTAATTAACATGCATGCGCGCAATTAAAATTAAATACACGTGTATATAAATAATATGTGGTATTAATTTTTTGATATTGACAATATAACAATAATTGCCTTGCAATATACATAGTCTGATTTATTAATATCAATGATGTATAATGCGATAACTTTTTGGCTGGTTTTATTAATTTCAAAACGACATTCTGTATATACATATAAAACAAATTTAGTGTATATATTAATAATGCTATTAATTAAGCACATTAAAGTTAATTTATGATTTGATGGTGTAATTATATAGTATAGTTCTATAAAAACTGTTTAAAAGACTGTTAATTCGTTGTATTTTGTGGTTCAATTTTCGTAATTTATATAACCATGTTATACTATTACCTATCAAATACTTAATCACTGCATTTGACAACACATTATGCTTTTTACCATGCGCTATAATTTACTTGGTTTGATTTGATTTTGAATAACCATTTGTTAATTTTTAATTTAACATACAATGGTTCAGTCTCATATTGGCTTTTTATTATGCAACTTAGGCCTATGGTTGCAACCTTACTTGGAGTTAAATCAAATTGTCGGTGTTTATTATTTTCAAAACCAGTTTCTATATTTTGAGTATATTTAGAGTGTATATAATACATACGTATAGGAATGGAGCTTTGTGTCATTTTTCAAATGTGTAGATGTCACACGGAAAGTGTTTTCTGTTTTTGGGTTGGAGGAGATAAGATGAAACAGGTACCTCCATCTTTTTGAACTTTCATCACATGTATAGACCAAAAAAGTTGCTCAATATATATATGCACTTCCTGAATTTTTTAGTCATTTACTTGCATGTATATATACCCTTCTTCCGCCCCTGTTGACCAGATTTCGACACACCCTTAAATTGCATTTCCATGTGGCTAAATCAGGCTATAATTTCTTTCTAATTACTTACTAATGAGGCACGAGTTTTAGTTGGTTGCATGCAAAAAGCAGATGCAACATGCAGGTGTCACACCGAAACTGACTTCATGCTATCTCTTAGGCCTAAAAGTTTGTAAAGATGCAAGATGCACCTGTATACACCTTACATATATTCTTTTCCTTTATATAACTATATACTATACGCATGCACTTGAAAGCAGGTGGTTTACAAAGCATTGTTGTTGCTTTCTGGACATCCTTTTTGGCGATGACAGATCGAAAAATTTCGCGACTTTTTCTCAAAGAAGCAGATGTTGTACTACATTTCTGCTAGCATGTGGCTTAGATTCCTTTTTCTGTTTGAATTTGGCAATTTTTATAGTTGGTATTTTGAGAGTAATTGTGGAACACTTTGGTGCTCGTTAAGGACCTAAAATGACGATAGGTATCTTTTCAAGGCAGGTTGCTGATTTTAGTGCCAGATAAATGCGGAAATGAGGCAAAGAGTTTTTTGTTTGCAAGCGCGCGCGAGCAGACGATTTTTTTTAAGCCTAAATTGCTACAATGCCTTTTTCCATAGGGATCGCCGTTCAGCCAGATACATTTCTACTCTCGCTTTCCCGCGCGCGAAAATTCTCTTGCTATGTACTTTTTCATGAACTTGTGCATAGTTCTTCATTTGTTTTCATACGGGTAAATCAGATGACAACGTGTGAAAATTATTTTAGGCCTAATTTCTAAAATGACCTCAATATAAATAAATTGCAATAAAGTGCATCTAATACGCCATTCACCCTTTCATCAGCATATCCATTCATTGAAAAGTCTTCCCTGTTGATTTCAACTGAACAAAGAAATATTATAATATTCTAAAAGTTTGTAACCCATTTGGCATTGTGCCAATATGTGTGATTAGGCCTACATTTATCAGTTATTTTCTAGAACTGACTTCAGGTGTCAATATACATATTCTCATATATTTTACAAAAGTCGCTTAATTTGTATAACATGCATAATTACATTTGTCAATTTTACATACGTTATACATTTTTCTCACTTTCAGTGTGTTATAATTAGTAATATATTGGTCTACTTAAATGACATTGAATTTTAACTTCTTTTAAATCAGTGATAAAAATGCAGTAGGACTATATTGTCTTTTAGTATGTGTGATAAATTTTATTCTTAATCGATCACATAATAAAAACATGAAATGCATTAATATTTAATTAAGTAAATTTCTGCACAATATCTTAAAATTATGGGAATGTTTAGACATTAGACAGGAGGTTAAATTTTAAATGTCATGTTGATGACAGAGCATATTCTATTTATAGGAATAATTAACATTTTGTAGTTATGCTTAGTTTGATTATGTATTGTAAATTGTTGCGCAACTGTTTTTTGGTTTTTTGTAGTAGACCTAATGTCAGTTGTCAAAATGTGCGTGTTCAAGTGACCGGAAAGATGGAAGAAGGAAGTGCGCCTATCTTTTGCATAAAGTTTTTCTCTCTTTAAAGTTTAGGGACGCACATTATGAGTTGTTCCCCAGGCACTTCCATGTCTCCACCCTTCTTCTTCTTCGTCTTCTTGATCTCCCATTTTTTCTTCTTCGTGCTTCGCATTTCTTTCAATCACTCATGCATCAGTGAAGGTCATTATAACCTGTTCGCAGCATGCCAAATCTTGTAATGCCAACTGTGGCCAAAAGGTGGCGCTGTCCTCCATAAAATACCCTGTCTCCTTTATTTCTTTAGTTCTCGTCTGAAAAGCGTATTTATTTTCAGCTAAAAAAAAGAGAAAGAATGACGAATTCTTAAGATGTTTCTCGAAGACGTTTTTTCACACATTATGGTTTTGAGCATTTACTTAACGGTGAGAATTATAAAAATGTATGTAATAAATTTGTGAAAAACTTGTTTGAAATGTTCATTTTTTAGTGGGATATTTTGCAAGTCGCTGTATATGGCTACTACACTTACTTAAAAGTTCATGAATCACCTGTTTCTAAAAAACTTGTTTTTGTTTCCATACCGTTTTTACTTTTGCAGCAATTTTTTCTGAATTTTCTGCTTTATATTGTATATTATATTCGATAATTTTGTTGAAATTAGATGAAAGAGGCAACATTTTGTTTATACAATAGATAGATTGCATTAAATAAGGAACATTTTTGAATGCTAATTGTTAAAACTACACTTGAAATTATCCCAATAAAGGATATCGGGTTTAAATTGTCATGGGAAATTTATTCCATATTCCGTCAAATATTTGGATTTACCCGCTTAGAAGGGAATCGCCTACACCCACACGAAATTGCATACATTTAAATTGAGCAATTGGAATTAAAGTTGTGATGAAGAAAACCATGCTAAAAGAAAGATATTTTTCTGGAGAAAATGACTGGTCGCTTGGGTGGTAAAAGCGTATTTTTCCATGAGTCATGCATGATTCTCCTTATTTTTTTGTTATTATTTGCGATTACATCTGAGGATGAACCACGTAATCGTAATGATGAACACACGGTATGTTCAGTGACTAGTTGGGATTTTTCAAACAAGGTCTTGCTCCGTTTTATGCCTCAAAATGAATGCATAATGAGCATACATTCCGGGAAAAGTTATGCGTGACAGTTTGCCATAACACGTTTGTTTCACATTCAGTCCCAATCTTTATTTATTCTCTTCCTGTCCATCGTTAACAATTTCCTCCAGATCATTACATTTTTCAAGAATGACAATTTGTTTTAATTTAAGGTGTACCCTAAAAATTCCGAACAAAAAAAGAACGCTAAACATGTGTATAAATTAACAGAAAACCCCCGAATAATACTTTGCATGGTAAGTTGCATGCATGGGAATGTGAAACACAGTTGTAAGTAATCTTGACTGCATTGAACTACCTATACAGTATGCAATTCAAGTTAAATAGGCAATTATTATATGGAAAGTCTTATAATTTTTAAGTTTAACTGATTTAATTTTGCTGTGCAAAAGTATTTTTTATTCGGTTTTGTATTTATAATTTATTTGAACTATTTGATGTAAATTTTAATATTCATTATAAGCTTTTCCATGGTTAAAATTTCTTAGTATACGTATCAATAGAAATTCGCTTAACAATCTTTGCATTTGCTATATTAAATTCATTCATTAATTATATTTTTAAGCTGCTATGAATGTTGTTTAGATAAATTGATGAATCAGGAAAGAACATGTGATCTTTATTAATAGGTTCACTGGCTTAATGGCGGCCATATAAGTTAGGAATGTATTGTTGCTTTTATAACATTATGTAGATTTCCAACAAAAAAACTGGACTCGTTTCATTGTTCCCTGAAAGTAATCACTCAATACTTCACAATTGGCAGCATTTCATGCATTTTCCTATGAGGAATTTGAAGTTTCAAGTAACTTCTCGGCAATTTCACGACTGGAATAATATAATTGGTGAGAGTTTTGATTGTGTGCTTGGTACATGGAGCATTTGGAACATGGCTAATGATTGAAAGCAAGTTGGTCTTCAGAAGATGAGTCACGTGATCGTTTCACAGCACGCAATCGTAACTCTTTAGGCTAAATTGCATGGTCAACACGCAAAAGGTTACTAGTTTCTTATTCGCTTTTCCTTTTTTTTTATTGTTTGGCGTCTTGGAAGACGAGTAATAAGTATAGTTAAGTAGTTTGGTAAGATTTCAAGCGAGAGAGATTCAGATACGAAAAGAAATATTAGGTAGCTTCATCCATTACGTTTTACAGAAGTAGGTGACCAGAAGTGAAGCCTTGTGGGCGTGGCCACTGTGTCCACCATGCACCAATTTGAGGTCCTTGTAGACAAAGAAAAAAATGAGAAAAATAATATAATGTATCAAACCTTGTATAGCTTCGGGTTGTTTCACTAAAGTTGGGAAATCTATTGAGCAAAAATCTCCATTTAATGACTTGTCACATCTCTCGATTTTGGGATTAACACATCGTCACCTGGGAGCTGCGTGGGCGGAGTAAAATCAAAATCCCCCAAAAAATGACATTAGTGTGTATCATTTTGAAACGGAAATGTCCCTTTTAGATTTGAATACTAATCTTTGGATTTCCAAACGCGATTAGGTATTTCCAACCAAAAATCCGTCATTAGATTTGAATCATTGTTTCGTAAACCTACAGAAGACATTTGAAAATTACTCGTTGGTAATTAATTATATTTGCAAAATAATCTTGAATGCTGAAAACAATATCCTATTCAATGGATACTCATTGATGCACTGGATATTAATTTAAAAGATCCACTTCTGGCATAATAAAAAATGCTTTAATGCTCGAATTTTATTCTTGTAATCCAGAGATTTTGCAATTATAATTTAGTAGGCCGTGCAGATAGAATTGATGTCATTTTGCCATTTGTATGTGTTCATATTTCTATGCAGTTTTGATGGAATTTCATGCAGTCTTCTGTAACATGGGGAAACTGAATGTGTTGTCTATAAAATCCTTTTTTTGCGGTGTTGGTATACTTTTGATGTGTGAAATTATAATTGTGATGTCCTGCGATTTTAATAGCTTAGCGTTTTCTGCGTGACTAATTGCTCAATTTTTATACATAGTCAAATTGAAAAGCATGCAGCTTTATGGTATTTTTTGTTTGCTTTAACATTCAAAGAGTGCTAACCGTTTTAATTGTTCGTTTATTTTTCCTGTGGGAAGTGTTGGTTTGTGTCTTACAGTTTGCAAGATTGCTCACGTGCAAATACGATTTTTTTCCCCATGCAAGTTCACTTGGTAATTCTTTCTGTACAAGCAGAACCGTTATATAGAAATCTTAGGTCTATTGAATTCTGTGAAAGAACTTCACTTTTGTCTGTGTTATAAGCGTCTTAAGATTTTTTGTTGTGTTGTGGGGATTCCTCTAGGGTTAAATATGATCCAATTTTTGTTATTGGGGAATTTGGGTGACCGTCTTCAGGTGCATGGTTTTCTCCTTCATTCATTCATGTGCAAACGTTGAGGGGAAGAAGAAAAAAAAGACAAACTTTCTAATGCATGTTGTTCAAAGTTGTTTTTACCTGACATTTGCTTATGGTTCTGTTCAAAGATATTTTCTCATTCAAGCTTCTGCATGAGATAACGATGTTTTGTATCTTAAAAAGATCAAGCAAAGTTCACTGCACCAGTGGCTGTGTATGGTGATAAAACGCTGTGATTTTTTTTCTGCCCGATCCTTAGCCGAAGCGCCGTGGGAAGTCCGCCATTTTCCTAATATGGCCGCCATGATGCAACTACTGATGATGAATAGCCTATGTGCTTACTGCCCTTTTTGTTTCTTGTAAAATGGAACATGTTATCCAGATTTATTTCATTGTTTTCTCGCAAAAAGAAATCTTTTTCCTAGATTTGCTAAGTAAACTTTTCTTGAAGAAATTTCAAATTTTGTTGCAACTCTGACTGCATGCATGAATGAACATCTTAGTCATTAATAGGCCTACTTTTTGCTCTCCATCCCCCAAAATGTTTTTTTTAGAATTCAGAGTTATATGCTGACCTAGATAGTCACAGAGATGAGTTACAATCGGTGAAAGTCAGGAGAAATTGGAGTAAAACAAGAAAAAGTAATACATATATAGGTATATGCTTACTTTGTACTTAGCTATGTGTAATGCTTTGAGACCATTTTTATCCTTGGACAAACAATATCCCTAATTACTTATCGTATCTTTCTTTAATATTTCAATGTATAAAATTCAATTGTGGATACAATCAGCATGTATTTATGCAAAGCATAGATTATTATCTCATTGAATTAATGTTATATTTAAATTGATGTGGAAGATTTAAAACACATTCCAAATAATACGTAATATGTAATTTTGTTTAATGCCACCAGATTGTACTGCGAATTTTGCACATATTGAGCATCAGCATATTCAACGTGTAATGATTGATTATGTCTATGTGTAATGTTAAGGGGATTTCTTGAAACGGAAGCTGTATGTAGCAATCACTGCAAATTCCCCTCAAGATTTCGAATATCACTTGTACAAACTTTGATATAATTAATAGGGGCAGGTATTTTTTGCTATAGCTGAGCTTGTAAAAAGCCAACCTTGGGAAAAGTGTAGTGGGAAGTCTTTGTGAATGCAACTGGGTTATTTTGTGGCTATACGTCAATATACACGTCATGAGGCGACTGTCCAAAATTTCCATGGCTCCTGCCTGCATGCAAGTTGCTGTGTTGTGGTGGTAACCAAGTGATAACACGCCTACATCAATTTACCTGTGGTATGAATTAAGTAAGGGAGGAAGGAATTTAGTATAAGGAAACATTTGTGCACATGCACTTATACCTTTTGTGCAGATTCCAGTATCTGTGCTCCCTGCTCTATGCCTATTCAGCAATTCCATATCAGCAGACATTATAGATTTCCTTATTCAAATACCTAGTTGATTCAAATCATGTAGGCCTAGACTTGATAGGTTTGGTTCATCTGCAGCTTCAAATGATCTTTATTTTATAAACATAATAATATTAATCGTCACAATGCAGTAGTGGTGAGATTTGGAGATGAATATTGAATATTTGAAGCGAATTAGTATGCAGATTTTTGTATTAAAACATATGCTACCCATTTACCCAAATAATTTTGTGCCGTACTGAAATTACGAATTGAAGTTTTTGCGCTGCAATTGCTGTTTTACAGTTTGATTTCTTAAGAATAAAAATAGTTCTTAATCTGCACGAGGGTGCAACAGAATACAAAAAACTTCTTTAGTTAGGTCTTTCGTTAACCATTTCTGATAATTCAATTGACAATTCAATCCACTTTGGTGATTTCCCATCTTTCTCTATATTACATCGCCACTAATGTATTCTTCAAATCATAAATCATAAAACACATGAAATCACCCCTGTTAAAGGTTGCAATTAGGCACTATCAATTTGAGTTATTGCAGTGTTGCCATCCTGTTCTCTCCCTCTCTCCAACTCAAAAAACATTTTGTATTTATACAAATTGTTCCATGGCTATAGCTAACAAACTTCATTATCTTTCTAGAATTTTTATAATTCTAGACTTGTATTTATACATCCCATTATGGATGTGCATTTATATGCAGCATGTAGTGTAAAGGTGACGTTTTTGGGGGAAAGCCTGTTGATGGTCATTGGTGTTATATAAGAGGGTAAGGGTTAGAGAGGTTTAACCTGCGTTCCAATTGCATTATGATGACGACTGGGAGGTTGGCAACAGCACATGCATCTTATCTGATGTGTGCATCACTGAATACAGTCTTTTCTGGCTCTTTGTTGGGCCATGCCATGTTGGTCGGCATTGCCCAAACTTTCCCCAGTGTTGCCCCCAGCGCACGTGCTCTTCTTCTTTCTTTCTTTTTCTTTCCTCCACCTCCAAGTTTTTTCCGCCGTATTTTTTTTTTATCTTCATCTTCCCAGTTTCATTTTCGTTCGTGCAATTGGCTTTTTAAGAGCTTGAGCACGAGCCACACCTCGCACCGAGTTGAGGTGTCCTCATTTGGCCTTCGCTTTCGATATTTCGGCCCGATTTTCCACTCTTCTTTCTTCATTTCAGCTCATTTTTTTTTTCTTCTTCTTTCTTGCCTATCTTTTCTTGCTGCGTTATCTGCGCAACAGGTCAGTCAGTGTTTTGGCGGAGGCAATTAAGAGCCCCAAGCTGAAAAGAGATGACGTTGCAGACCGATTTTGAAACGGACACGGCCGAAATAAAAGATGACATTTTAATTCAGGGGAGGGTCATGTACAAAAAAATGCACTTAAGACTTTCACTTTGTGCTTGAACGTGATTCTTCACACTATAAAAAACGACATGTCTGCTGAAAATGTAGTCCCAGTATGTTTAGAAGTAGTACTTTGTTTTATATGAACTGAAGTATCAGCTGTAGTTTTTACTATGTGCTGATTAGCTCAAGAGATTTGACTTGTTGCTGTTGTGTCTGATGTCTCAAAGAATATGCATAATTTTTACTCTTTTCAATTTCTATTTGATTACATGTTTTGCCCAAATTGTATGATCAGAATATTCATTCATTTGTTTGTTCGGCAAAAAAGATCTAGTCCATATTCATGTTTTGAGACGTACGATTCATGGTGGTGAAGTTTTGTGAGCAACTCTAATTACAATAAATGATTGCACGAGTTCTTTGCTCATTATCTGAACCATACTTTACGAGATTGAAGATGGTGCAAGATTGCAAAGATACTAAGCCCGTATTTCATAATAGCCCTTGTTGCAAGTAGTCGTTAAGCAATTATTTTGAATTCCTGTAATTGTTAAGCTGAACATCTAGATTTTTGTGTTGTGTTTTGCCGGCATCCTCAAATGCAGCAACCGATTTTTGCACATGGGGTGGGGTCATCTGACATGGTTATGAAATGGTAGCAAGAATTTTGAAAAAAAATCTCTAAAAATGTGTCGTAACAGTCCACAATTGTGAATCCGAGTGATTAAAAATATGTCATCATTGGAAGATACATTTTTGCTATTACCACCCAATCAAGGCGTGCACTGTATTCATCTCTTTGGGCACTGCTATACTAATTAAAGCAAATGATCACATTTCTATCCTACAAATAACATATAGTTAGTTATATAAATGTCTGCGATCCATCCATTTATTCATTCAATCAAATAAAGTTGAAGATGTCTTACCAGGGCCCTATTTCTCGAAAGCAAAAGCAAAAACTAAAGCAAAAACCCAAAACCAAAATCACTTGATTTCTCAAAACTTGAAAATGTTTTAATTTTTTGTTTTTGGTTTTTGGTTTTTGGTTTTAGCTTATTATTTTTGGTTTTTGGTTTCCGTTCATAGATTTTTGCTTTGGTATCGTTTTTGTTTTGATTTTGGTTTTTCCTTTTGAGAAATCAAACAACCAATTATTTATCGTTTTTGTTTTGCTTTTGTTTTGTTTTCAGTTTTGTTTTTCCTTTCGAGAAATCACAAAACCAATATTTTAATCGTTTTCGTTTTGCTTTTGCTTTTGAGAAATAGGGCCCAGGACACAACCACGCGTTCTCAATACGTTCTTAATTAATCTATGCCTTGATTTCATATATTAAGATGAGTTTCGTTTTAATTGCCAAATTTCAACTTACTACTACTGTATGTCTAGCTAGACTTAAAAAGTCTGTTGGTTTAGCTAAGGAGCTGCACCCGTTACATTACGTTTCCCCTGAATGCGAAACCAGTTATGGTTTGTCGTCATTCGGCATTGTAACATTTTAGTAAGATAGAGATAATAAGCGTGTTGAGTATATAGAAGAAGTTGTAGTAGTAGTAAGTACGTGCTCCTGATTTCCTGCCTCGTTGCTTTTGCAGACTCGAAGAGCATGTGGTGATCGAGCACCTGCCGCGTGAGAACAGCGCAGTAGTTGGCGAATACAAGTGTGACCAGTGCCCCAAGGTGTTCAGTTGGAAGTCGAATCTCATCAGACACCAGAGCACCCACGAGGACGGACGTCGTTACGTGTGCGACAACTGCCACAAGGTCTTCACCGACCCCAGCAACCTTCAGCGGCACATCCGCTCGCAACACGTCGGCGCCAGGTCCCACGCGTGCCCCGAGTGCGGCAAGACGTTTGCCACATCCAGCGGCCTCAAGCAACACACGCACATTCACAGCAGTGTGAAGCCATTCCAGTGCGAAGTGTGCCTCAAGTCGTACACCCAGTTCTCAAACCTGTGCCGGCATAAGCGGATGCATGCGGACTGTCGCATGCAGATCAAGTGCCACAAGTGCGGTCAAGCCTTCTCCACGGTCACATCCCTCAGCAAGCACAAGCGATTCTGCGAAGGAACTGCCACAATCCAGCAGCACCACCAACAGCAACAGAATCAAGTGAACGGCGCAAATCCTGCCGCCGTAAACGTTTCAGGCTCCTTGGCCTTTCCAGCACCGTTCTCCCACTTAACGCATTCTACCTCATCCTCACCGGTGCTGACGACGACCACACAGACGACTTCAACGCTAGCCCTTACCCAGCAGCCCTCACAGGCCAATGACGCCCCGTCGATGAGCATCAACCACTCTTCGCCTGCCGCAGCAGCAGCCGCCGCAGCCGCAGCAGCCGCTTCGCTCATGTTCTACCCTAGACCGGGGTTCCCTTTCTACCCCCCGACAGTGGTGGCGTACCCTATGTTCCCCAGTGGCTTGCCAACCCATCCTTCTCTCCTCTCCAACAACCCACTGTTGCTGCAGTCATCGTTGAAGGCTCGCGCAGCGGCCATCGCGGAGAACGTTGATAATTCTCACACGGTATCCGGTGGTTGTGGTGGTGGTGGTGGTGTAGGAGGTGGTGGTGGTGTTGCGGCGAACGGTGGTCTGTCCCCATCCCCTGACTCGAGGAACTGCGGGTTGGCAGACAAACGAGGAGAGAAGAGGGGATCGGAAGCGTCGGAAAGCGAAGGTTCGGACGATATAAGCTCTGCCGGAGCCAGTGACGTCTCCACGGGATCGGATTTTGAGTCCGAAGGGGACTTCGTTGCCGATAGGACAGGTCTTGTAATGAAGGGCAGCTCGCCCACCGGTCCTACAAAGTTCCTTGCACCGGCCATGTCCGGAATGTTCGTACCGAGAAGGGAGAGTTCACCGAAGCAGGCTGCCATGTACCCGGAAGCTCTGCTGCGCAAGGATTTCTCCATGCATCCAACCAACGGAACCCTCAAATGCATCACGGCAACGGGCGAGATGCCTTTTGATCTGTCGATGACGGGAAGGGGCCTGCCCGTGTCGCCTGCCGCGAAGAACCATGACCGGAAGGATGGGGCCGATTGCAGGGATGCGAGACACAAGCGGCACGATGACAGCGACGATGGGGAACGGGAAGCAGATGCGCCCCTTGATCTTCGGATGGATCACAAGAAAAGCTCCCGTCACGAACACATAAGACGAACTCACGTATTCGGTGACAGAAGGCGTTCCAGAGACTCTGTGACCACGAGAACGCCCCCACCTCATCCTCCACCTCTCGTTCCAACTGCCATGGTGCCTCTGCACCCACCTCACCATCCCCCACCACTTCCTTCTCCCCAACATCATAATCCTCCACCGCAAGCCCCGGTACCCCAACACGCATCTGCCCCGGTTCCTACTTCGCTCCCGTCCCTCTGCGGCTTGAGTGTGCCGGGCATCGTTTCACCGAACTCTATATCTCTTGGGTACAACGATGCAGCACCGTCTCCTGGCAAGTTCCCAATGGCTTACCCCAGACCAATTCACCCTCTGATGATGGAGGCACTGTACCGCATGGAGAAGCCCAAGTTTGCGGCAGCGGCAGCCGCTGCTGCCGCAGCAGCGTTTCAGGTATGTTTCCTTCTTCTTATTTCTTAGCATGTATTTATCGAGGGCGTTGTCCTATACCGAAATATATGCTATTTACATTCGTGGGTGGGTTTGGGGGAATGATTTGCAAGTGATTTTTGTTCTTCAGCTTGTTGCCTTGCCACGTATTCTGCTTGCGATTCTGTTTTTTCCGTTTCCATATTCACGTACCTAACAGGCATGTTTTTATGCTGATTTGTGGGCAGCACTTGATTCTGAAGCGGTTTTTCCCGTTGCTTTTGCATATTGCCTTCTGAAGCTTGTGGTTTTGGAAGTTCACCATGTGGTACTACTTTGCTATATTCTTGCGCATTTCTGGTTGTGAATGCATCTTTTTTGCATTCTCTTTCTGACATCACTTATTATTTTGGATAGGTGGTGTAATTGCATGTTTGGTCGTGTGGTGCTGGCATATTCCTTCTGAGCACTTGTAATAATTCGCTTCATTGCATTGATATCGAAGAGGTCATTTTCTGCTATCTTATGCTGATGTGTTTGAAACATGTGCAGAGCTTCAGCGTGGGGATTTTTGCGCTGCTTGTGTTTGCACTGATTTTATTCTCGATAATGCATTTTTATTCCATTGGTCGCTTGATAGGTTAATTGCCTAATTATTCCCAACCCAGGTGCAAATTGCCTGTGTTGTCAGTCACAAGTGATTTCAGTGGAAATGCTTTTAACTTGCTGACCAATGGACTAATTTGCATTCTTGTCGTGCTTTCTGCATATTCTGCATTCTCCACTTGCCGATCCTCTTAACCTTGCTATCAAGCCCTGCCTTCATCCACTCATATACCCAGCCTTGCAAGAATGCTGCTTAAGTGACAGAAGTTATTCTTGGAAAGTATTTGTTTGCAAGGCCAGGTTTTGGGTGGTTTACAGGCCTGGTTAATTGGATCTTTGCAACCTTTGCGGCTTATGGCTTTTGCATCTTGGGTACACCTATGTAATTGGTTCTGGGATTGTAAGTTTTGAGTGATAAGGAAGAGTATTTGTACCCGTTCAGCCGCCGGAACGTTGCATGGCCCCAGCGTTCCCAACACGCTATCCGATGATGACCCCGCTGATGGGGATGAACGGATCCAGTGCTGCGGCCGCAGCCGCAGCCTTTGACATGCTGCGGTCCCAGATGGAGAAGATGGGCAAACCTTACCACGAGGTGCTGTC